>PVKS010003238.1:0-106523 GCA_004027875.1 Aplodontia rufa | reverse complement strand
ATGTGGAAATACAATTGAAGAATGTTATATGTAACATTGTATATTCTTAGAGAATGCTGCATAATCTCCCCTGCTGATACAGGCCACACCAGCATTAGGAGAGGAGGGTGGCGCCCTACCTCCAGCAGAGATGGAGAGAAGGTCTCCACGGAGGCTCAACAGCAAACACACAAACAGTTCTCAGACAGCTCCCACCAACTGTAAACGCTCCTCTCCTAAGCCAGGAGGAGACAGTTTTAATCATGGATTTTGAGACTCTTTGGGAAAGCTGTAGCCATACTCCATTGCCATTGAAATAGTGCTACATTCTGTTACTTCTAAGCATAAGTTTTGGTTTTATTTTCAGCCTCAAATCCAACTATCTTAAGAACACCTGAAAAAATCCACACAATCCTCAATCACTCCTGGGCTTCTGTTCTCCTAGCAATTTGGTGCCCTTTGCAGCAGGTGTAATAGCAGCTCTGGCGCACCCTGCTCAGCCTCCTCTCTGTCCCAAGTTCCACTGACAGACATTCTCAAATTCTGGACTTCTGGCCATTTTTTACAAAAAAAAATGTTCTCATATTCCACTTTAATAACATAAATAATCATGTATTGGAAAAGTCTTTCCTTTTTAAATCGAAAAAGGAATACAAAATTATTTTTATAGAAAACATGCTCCAAGCCCTGGTGACCTGCCACAAAGTCATCAAGATACTCAAGCTGGTTGTTTTTCTAAAGTCAGCTAGGATAACCACGAGAGTGAAAAATAATGCTGCTGCCACACATGTAGGAGTGAAGTGGGGTAAGGTGGAAGGCCATGGGCAGTGAGAAAACAAAGTATTTGTACTACAGTGAGTGTGACATGGACATCTGCATTATTTTATGCCTGCTCCCAGAGGCAGGGGACAACGGAGCCCACATTTCCCCCACTGGCTGCTACCTGTTGGCAAATCATGGAGAAGGGAGAAACAGTGAATTATTGTGGAGCAAATGCGGCAAGCTGAGGACTTCAGTTGAGACACGGTTATGCTCTATAGAAGAGGCTGGGCCACGCAAGAGGGCAGGTTAATTTAGAAAGCTCCTTCCCATGCCTTCCACTCTAGTGCTGCTACAGGGCCTCTGAAAGCTCTATCATCCTGCAAAGGGCAGGGATCTGCTAAATGCTGCTTAGTCCCTCCTGGGGGTTTACCTGAGTGGGTGGAACTGCATAGCATGAGACATATTCACAATGAGGACATCCTGAATCCAGCTATCCTAGCACGGTTACCATCACCACTAAGCTTACTGAGCTTTCCCCATTCTCTTTCCGACTTGTATGTCTTCAAAACATCCACAACTGGCTGATTCGGATTTGGCCAGACAGTTCCAGGTGGCTAATTGGTAAGGTGATATCTTAAAGAGGATTCATCTTCAATTAAGGACATTTGACATCTTTATGTAGGTTTTATGAGATATCTAATACAATTTTACTAGACACCCAATGAAGCCATATGGCAACCTTGAACACGTAGAACAAATTGGACTTAATGAAGCTTTATTTATTGATTGATTTATTTTAGAATGGCAGGACATTCTGTTGAGGCACTTTTTAACCAGTTGAGGCTAGAATCTTAGGAGTCTGGGTAGGAGAGAAGGCATCTTTATGTAGGCTGAACAGAGGTGGACACAAGGGCAGACAGAATCCAAAGAGAAGAGGAAAGAAATTCAGAACCAATTCTTATTCCAAGAGGAGTATCAAAGACATAAAATAAAATAGTGTGTTCTTTGAATGTCCTTGTTTTCACCCAATAAATCAGTTTGAACTAGTTTCCTTCTCTTTGCATCCAATCAGTCACTGGATTCAACATGATTTAGAAAATGATGTGGGATTAGACTCATAACAGGCTTAGGTGGTCCATTAATGGGCACTGAGGTCGCTGTGATTCTCCTAAGGCATATGTAAAAGCTGTATGTAGGAATTTTTCTGAAGACAGGGTCTACAGCTTTACAATAATAAGAACTTCATAACTAGAAAAAAAAAAAGGTCAAGAGTCACAGAGTTCCATATTTAAGACTGTAAGACATCCTTCCATGTAACACACTAGGGTACCTGGGTATCAGTTCACGCCTGTGAGAATGGCAATTCCAGAAAGACAAAAGGTAATTGATGATAAAGATACGTAGGAAAGGGGACCCTGGCACACTACTGGCAAGAATGTAAATTAGTACATCACAGTGGAAAACAGTATGAAGGTTCAATAAAAATTAAAATATAAAACTACCTAATGATCTAGCAATCCCACTTCTAGGCCAATACCTGAAGGATATGAAATCAGTATGTAGGAAATATATCTGCACTCTCATGTTCATTACAGCATTATTCATGGTGGGCAAGGTATGGAATTAATCTACATATGTTCATCAGTGGGTGAATGGATAACGAAAATATGGTACATGTATTTAATGGAATATTATTTGGGCTTAAAATGAAGGAAATTCTGTCGTTTGTGGCAACTTGGATGAACCTGGACGCTATTAGGTAAAATAATCCAGGCACAGAAAGACAAATAGAGCATGATTTCTCATATTTACGTGTGGATTCTAAGATTCAAACTCATACAAGCAGAGTAGAAAAGTAGTAGACTAAAGTGCAGAGGAGTTGGGGAGATATGATTAAAAGACGTAAAATTTCAGTTCGATAGCAGTAATCAGTTAAAAAGATCTATTATATATCATGGTAACCATGGCTTACCATAATATATCTCCTACTTGAAAATTACTAAGAAAGTAGATTTTAACCCAATAAGTCCCCAGTTTTTAATTCTGTGACTATTTCAACAAAATTGACATAGGTACAATTAAGTAGGCTGGAAATAATAATCTACCACTTATCAATTATTATGCTACTTAATGTTATACTATAATACTGCCATTAAGTGATTATACATTATATACTATTTTCAAGTTTTTATAGGTGTTCTCATTACAAAATAATGAATTGATTTATGAGGTGCTGCATTAGCCTGATTTAATTCTAAAATGTATACAAACATCATGCTGTATACCATAAACATATATAATTTGTATTTGTAAATTTTAAAAAAAGGAAAAACCACAGAGCTCCCTGTATTCAAGACTATAAGAAATTATAAAATTTAAGACTCTGATGTAAACAACTGACTTCTTCCACTCACCTGGCCTTTTAAAATAAAAGGCATATATCCTATTCATTCTGAAGAAGACAGGTAAGTAAATTGAATAAATATCAATGATTTTTTGAGATTTTATAATGCTGTGATTTTCAGAAAATACTTTTTAAGTATCTGCAAGATCAAATACTGTCTCAAAAAAATGAAACCAAAAGTGGAGGATAAATAAAAGCAGTTAACATGAGATGCTCTGAGAAAGCAGTGCCATCTGGTTCCTGTCCTTTGGAAGCTGAGGTATATCATTTTGTCAGCTCAAGGGTGAAGGCATTGCCTTAGTAGCAGGTGGAAAGAGTGGGTTTGCTAGAAACTATGTGGAGATGGAGGGAAGAAAATTCATGGTTCCCTTCTCACCTCTGGCTAAGACAATTCCAATTTGTCTTTTCAGCACATATTTCCATCTTATTTTATTAACTAGCTTGAAAATCTTTACTGCATTATACAATTTGCAAGCATTTCCCATTGATTAGGATTTTATATCTCTATATATTCAAATATATAGGCTTGCAGTTTAAAAAAATCAAATTGTTCTACATGGCTTTTTCTGCTATACAAGTACTACAATATCCTTTTTCCTTCTCCATAACCTGATTATCTGATTATTTGCCATTTTCTTGCATATCTCTGAAAGACATGTTTATGCCATTGCTTTTAAAAAATCTATTTCCCACTACAGAAGCCAAGTACTGAACTCTCCTTCCTCCCTCTACTTTTACCACATCTTATTCTTCCTATTCCCTGCTTTGTTTATTCAATATTTGGTAAACAGAATAAACTACTTTCACGATTCCTTTCCTGCCTAAGTATTGTTTTCCTGGGAGATGGGGATCTTTATCTTTTCATTTGCTGGGTTTTCAAGATACTTATCACTAACTCAGCCCCAAACTCTTCACCACCTCTCAGTTCCCTCTTGAGAACTTCCATTCTTCAGTGCTCTGTCACTTATACCCCCCCTGGAGCAATCTCTCCTGGAGGCTCATTCCCAGCTATGTCTGGTGTGGCCCATTCCCAGACACCCTCAGTTTTGCCCAGCTCAGGATAAAATTCCAGCCACGGGTCAGGGTATGGCTAAGGCAGTCTCCTGAATATAGGGAGTGGGAGATGGGGTTGGGGGATTGGAAAGCTCTTAAATTTCCCAGTAATCATTATTTTAGCTCTGCTATTATTTCCTAGGTTCTGCTATTGTGTTTACCATAGACTCATCTCCTTTTAGCTCCCCAAATTTTCTAAAATTTTACATTATCATCTTTCCCTTGGTTTTCCACGTCCTGATGGATTTGTGCCTTCCACAGTTTTCTTTACTGTTGTTCCTCTGGGGTTTCTCAGTAGGGAATGAAGGTAGAAGGGTGCAATCCAGCTGCTTTTGCTGTTTTGAGAGTGCTTTAGAAATCAATATTACAGAAGGCATTTTATCAACAGCTATTTGTACAAAAATAACCAGCATATGCTTATCTGTAGCTTATATGTGAAGAAACTGAGGGGTTATTGTGCCTTAAGTAAGTCATTGCCAGATTGACGCAGATATTGAATACCTTATGTGCCAGCCCCCTTTTCACTTAACCTTCCTTATTTTAGGTTTCAGCAGAGCATCGCCTTCTTGGTAGTCTACAGCTGTTTTCAAGTTCCAAATACCTGAGAATTGCCTCAGTCAATCAATACCTTTTGTCATGCTCTATTACAGCTGATCAATATGGACAAGGATGCAATGAGGTGGAAGCAAGATGTTTTATTCAATCAAGTTTTTGGTCTCTTTTATTGATCCCAGTGCTTTAGTAGTGTTTATAAAACTTCTATATTCCTCTCATCTAATTTGTTTTATTCTAGCTAGTAAGAACCGTTTGCATAAAAACACCTGGACATTCCTTCCTTCATAGTTTCGGACTGAATCCATCAGCACGGATAGATCTGGATCCTAGACTCATTTCTGCCCTGTTTGTGGAATGCTGGGTCAATTGTCACCTTTGTAGGTAGCACTCATCTGTGCAATGGGAGCTGTTAAGGCTCACAAAGTAAAATTCCATGGGGTAGTTTTGGTCAGCAGACATTCAGTGTGGATACCACAATAAAGAAAAAAAATGGCAGGGATGTTATTGCTTTTAGTGGTGGTGGTGGAAGGAAAGTACTCTTTAGTTTTCTACAGTAATAGCTGCTTCATATAGAATTATGGACAGGCTGATTCACAAATTCCTATGAACTCTGCCCGCTAAGTGTATTGAACTTTTTTTTAAATTACTTTTTAGCACAATGACTTTTTAGCACATGTTCTCTCATATCTTCTTTAGCACTAACTTCCTGTGAGCTTAGAGACCCTGCAAACATTAGCCAAAATCATCAGAATCTTGGGAGTGGTAGAGGTAGACTTGCTGTGTAACCATCTAAAGGTGGAAGGAAAATGTTGTAAAATAAAGTGATCTTCCCTCCTCTGCTTCTATATGTTTGTGTATTTTTCTTTGGTCAGGGGCTAAGAACAAGCTGACTCCTCTTTCTATATATTTCTGTTTCCTGGATAGACATTAGTGCTCACAATATCATATCCACCTTCTTTCCTTTTTACTATCTCACTTGATATGTTTATCTTATTTATGTTGTGATTCCCACAGGGTTCTATGTTACTGAGTTTTCATCCTTCTGCATGTTCATTTAGATGACAATTTTCGCCCCGCAAATGTATCACACTGAATGGAAAAGTTCTTCTCATCTTTATTTGGGATTTTCTTCGGGCGGTTAGGAAATCACAGAACACATTGTATGCTAACTTTTAGTTCTTTCCAGGGCTTGTCATTAAAGAGGATACTTATGACAGTTACAAGCCACTCTTTCCCAGAAATCTCTTGTGCACATGCTTGAACATTTCCTAAATCATGCATTTGACCCCACTATCCAAAAGACGATCGTGACGCATATCCTGAATCACTGAAAGAAGTGAACACAGAGCAAATGAACAGAGAACAAACAAGCATGAATGATAGATAAGATAAACTATTTGGACCATAAGAAGGCCAAAGGGACATTGCATCAGTTGACTATGATGGTTGTTAGATGAAGGTCACGGAGTTTCAAGTTTAAACCAAGTGGAGCAAGGGTGAAGGGTAAGTTATCATCTCTATTTTTATTAGACGAGAAGCCATGACTTGTTGTTGGAATTCATGGGACTGCTTGAATGCATGAAGGAGTGTAAGGGAGAGAGGCAGTGGGACAAAAATAATTTGAGAATCTTTTAGATGTCATCTTTGCAGCAGCAGTTTTTATATACATCACCTCACTGTATTCTATGTTAGGAAAAGGACCTGTTATGACTGATTGGATAAAGTAGATGGTCAGCCAGCAAATCAGTTTGAGGGATGAGGAGGGTATAGTTCAGAATTAAACAGACTAGGAGGTGAAACCCTCCAGGGTGGGCCTCTGATGAGCTCTGAGATGCCAGGTGATGACCCTGGGAATCAGGTTGTTAATATATGAATGGGATGTGTTGATCCAAGCCAGGAAACGTTAGGGACCACCCTTCATAACAGTGATCCTTAATAGGCAATAAGAACACCCTTCAAAAGATGAATGGATTAAAAAATTTAACATATATACTCAATGATGTGTTACTCAACCATAAGGAAGAATGACTCAGTGGCATTTGCTGGCAAATGTGTGGAACTTGAGGCTATTATGCTAAGCGAAATAAGCCAGTCTCAAAGAACCAAAGGTAGAATGTTCTCTCTATGTAGAAGCTAATGCCAAATAAGGAAAAGATCAGAGGAACAGATAAAGAGGAAGGAATTGGAGGGAGGAGGGAGAAGAGAGGGAAAATTCATGGAATGAATCAGACTTAACTTTCCCAAGTTCCTATATGAATATACCATAGTGAATCTCATCAACTCACACATCAATAAGACACTAACTTAAAAAATATTAATAATAACAGAAAGAGCAGTAGAGTCGAGGGAAGAGAACAGGGGATGGTAGGAAGGAAAAGGTAAAATAGTACTGAATTAGAATAAGTCATACTCCTTGCTGCTATAATTATGTCATTGTGTATTCTGTGGTCACGTATATCTAAAAAGAACCAATTAAAAAATAGGCAATGAGGATACACAGGGAAAATTGGAGAACCTGCCTCAAAGACTGTATCCTATGGAAACAGGACTGAGCAGCATTGAAGCAGGTACAGTCCTTAAGCAGGGACAGTTGTCTTCAGGTCATAATAAAAGGGACATAAAAAGAAAAAGGGACTTGGATCCATGACCCTAGGATTGGCTGCAAGGTGTTCAGGATCTGCTTTGTACCCAGAATTGTGCTGACATTCTACATAAGCTATTTTACTTCTCAACACTAAACAAAACTTAACATTTATTTGGTACTTACTTATTTCCAGGGTGATATAATTTTTCTTTAATTTTGACCTCCATGGTATGTGGCAGGTATTACATCTTCTGCTCTACAGTTGAAGAATTAGCTCAGGGAAATGAAGTAATTTGCAAATGATTGAGCATGTTATGTAGAGTGCCACATGACATGGACCTATGGTTCCATTATAAGTGAAGGTGGTGTGGATTTAGAAGAATGAAAAGGAAAAAAAAAATAAAAGAATCTGACCACGGACTACACAAACACAAAAGGAAAACAGTTAAATATTACTCTGTGATTGCATAAGACATTGACAATTTTCTAGAAATGATGCCTTTGATGGGGAAACAGAATAGAATATCAAGGATGAATATGTATTCTGTCCACATTCATAATGATTTTTGTTTTCTTTGGTACACTGTTAAATATCATGTGGATGACACAAAATGTAGGCTAAAGGACAACAGAAATAATCAATGCTTGTGTATCTATTAGTAGATTAAGATTCAAAAATTACACAGGAACCCTTTCCTGACTCTATCCTCCAAACAACTGTCTTAGCTGTAACCAGATTTTGAATATAATAATAATCATTTGCTTATTTTTTACAGTTTACATATGTATTTCAAAATGCACATTAAACTTTTCCTTATATGAACAATATAAATTATAAAATGGAACAATACTGCCTATGTATTCTGTGACTAGCTTTTATGCTCAATATGTTTTATCCATGTGGACAGTCAATACATGGGGTTCACTTGTTTCCCTGCTGGATAGAAGGCTATTATATAAAAATAACACAATTAATTTACTTATTCTAAGTCAAAGGCTAATTGGGTAATTTCCAGTTTTCTACTATGAACATTCTTGTGAACATCTCTTGGTATACAAATTATTTTCTAGCTCATGTTTCTCTACACTAGAACCTCCAAAATTTTGTTCAATAAATGTGGTAATAGCAAGTATGCTTATTTTGTTTCTAATTTTAACAGCTCTTCTTCATTGTCTATGATGGTTGCCACATTTTTCATAAACAGATTAAGAAAATTTTTTTTCACAAATATAGAATTTTATTGAATTTTTTTGGTATCTATCGAGATAACAAATGGTTTTCTCCTATAATAAGCTAATAAGATGAATGAAATTGGTTTTTCTAACAATCAACTAAGCTTATTTTCAGGGAAAAGATCAAATTTACGATCTCTTATTTTAAAATATCCAGTTGGTTTGAAAACGTTCTATGTACTTGTTAATATTCCAGGTATTTGAATGACATGTATTTTATTTTCTTTTACTGACTATGTTGAATTTTGGTCCAAGATTAATACTGCCCTTGTAAAATACTTTTGGGAATAGTCTCTCTTTTTCTGTTGTCTGAAATAGCTTATGCATTTTGAAGATGTATATTTGGCAGAACTCACATGTGAAACCTTCTGGGCTAGTGTTTCCCAGGGAGGGAAAATTAATTACTGACTTCATTTCTTTCATAATAGAGGATCTTTCAGATTTTCTATTTTTTCTTAACTTAGTTTTGACAATTTATGTTTTTAGATTGTCCATTTTCCTGAACTTTTCAAATTTTTTGGCAGAGTTCATACAACTGCCTTTTAATTCTTTTATTAGAGCTTTATGATTATACATAGTAGTTGGGTTCATCCTGGCAAACTCATACATGCATGGAAATTGATTTTGGTTTGGATTCTCCTTTTCCCTCTCCTCTTCCTTCTCATCTCCCCCTTTTCTTCCCCTACTTCCTTTCACTATCTATTAATTTGTATTTGACTGGTTCTTTCTTTCATCTTATCCTTCCTTCTCCCTTTCCTCTAGATTTCACATTCGAAAGAAAACATTTGACCTTTCAGTTTCTGAGTGTGGCTAATTTCACTTAGTATGATACACTCCATTTCTATCCATGTACTGGCAAATGCCATAATTTCATTCTTTTTAATGGCTGAGTAGAACTCCATTGTGTGTTTGTGTATGTGTATATATGTATGTATATATACACACACAAAATTTCTTAATCCATTTTTCTATTGATGGGCATCTGAGATGATTCCATAATTTAACTATTAATAATTATACTGCTACAAACATGAAAGTGGTTTTGTAGCTCTAGTATGAGGATTTTAGACCTTTGGGAAAATACTCAGGAGTGGGATAACAAGGTCACATGGTTGTTACTTCCTTACTTTGTTGAGGAATATCCATTCTGCTTTCCAGAGTGTTAGTCCTAGTCTGAATTCCCACCAACAATGTACAAGTGTTCCTGTCTCCCGGTAACCTCGCCAGCATTTATTGTTCATATTCTTGATCATTACCATTCTGACTGGAGTGTGATGAAATTTTAGTGTAGTTTTGCTTTGCATTTCCCTGATTGCTAGAGATGTTAAATAATAAAATTGCCTTTTTATCTGATACCAACTTTTCATGTATGTGTAATTATAGACCCTTTTCATGATATTTATATACTTTTTTTGGTCATCAGATCAATCACTTTTATTCATTACTCATTTCAAAGAATCCACTTCCAGTGTTGGAGAGACATTATTTTTGTTTTCTATTTTATTAGTTTTTTAAAAATTAAATCTGCCCCCTCACTATTACTTGTGGGTTTATTCTGCTATTTTCTAAAAATGACAATTTGTGACTAACTCATTACACTGTCTGTTCTAATATAAGCATTCAAAGGTATAAATTTCTCTTTGTTACTTTAGCTTTATATTCCCTATTTTGTTAGGCAGTGTTTATATTATCATTTAATCTTCATGATTTCTATTATGATTTATTCTTTGACCCATGAATTATTTAAAAGTGGATTGTTGTATTTCCATTTAGGTTACCTTTTTATAATTGATATGTTTATACTCTGTGGGATGAAATGGATTCTTTAAAATCGGTTGAGATTTTAAACTCTAGAACATGATTAATTTTTACACATTTTCTTACCTCCCTCAAAGGGAAAACTGCTCTCAACATGTGGGAAGAGTACTCTATATATGTCCTTGAGGTCAAGTTATTCATTGTGTCCTTCCATTTTTTTTGGTGTGTGTGTTTGACCAAAAACCACATAAAAATTACTGTATCATGTGGAATTATATATTTCTCATTGTAGTTCTATTAATCTGTCTTTGGTGTTTGAAGCTATGCTGTTCAGCACACACAGTTTCAACATTACTATCGTATCCTGAAAACTGCTAACTTCTATGAAAATACAGTATACCTCTATTTTTAGTATATTACAGTTTGCCTTTAATTCTATTTTATTTGACATTATCATATTAAAGAAAGCTTGCTTTCCTGGAATATAAAATTATTAACCTTTATTTTTAACTATTCTATGTCTCATAAAAAACACATATGTAGATTTTGATGGATTGTGTGTTAAACTAGCAGCACAATTTTTATCTTTTAATGGAATAGGCTAATGTTGCATTGATTTTGTTGATTGAAATAACTAGGTTTATTTTTACTATTTTACTTTGTGGGGGTCTGTTCTACATTTTTTTTACTTTTTGTATATTTTGTTTATAAGCATCTTCCTTTCCTGACTTCTTGATTTAAAAAAAATTTTTTTTTGTCTCTGCAGTTTCTCCTTTACAAGCTTTACAAATATAGTCCACAAGGACCTTCCATTACCTGGAGTTGTAAAAAGCAAGTGTTCTCTGTATGTTTTTCACTAATTAATCTACTGTAAATGTCACTCTTTGGACTCCTGCTTTTCTGCTTTTTTTGGGAAAGGATGCATAATATAATCTGATATCCTGCTGAGAATCCAGGTGCTAAGTCCTGTCCCACTCTTCTTCACAGTGCATGGCTCTTAACCTAGATCATCAAATACCAGTTCAAGGACCACTGTGAAACAGAGCTTTCTGGATGTTTCTTGACTTTGACTGTTCTGTCTATCATGTAGCACTTTAAATGCAAAGTGTGAGGGTTTTCTCTAAATGCGTGGTCAATCATCTTGCCAGAAAAGGAAGGCCATGCTTTGGTTTGCTGCAATCATTTCCTTATGTAGTTTTGACAGGTTTATGCAGGTCTGTGATAAAGAGGGGGAAGTAATATTTGTTTCTCCTGGGTAAAAACTCTTGCAGATTTCTACTCGCAGAGGAACTTTAGGGATCAAGAAAACAAAATAGGTTATCCCTAATAAAGTATTTTCTGTCCATTATATATATTCTTTTCATATGCTCACTTTAATCCTTAATAAAACTCCATTAAAGTTATTATTACTTATTTTATATGTGACATATTAAGACTACATTTTGAGTTAAGTTACTGAAATGGGATGCAGACTCTTGTGTGTCTAATTCCATAGTCCTTGCCCTTACAGTGGTTCTTTTCAGAGCTTATAAGAACAACCCTGGTTAGTCTTCCGTTGTTAATTTTCAAACCAAACAATGCAGTTATTTACCCTGCATTGGTTAGAACTCTGCTAATTGCTAGTGCTCATTATGTTAGTAAACATGATATTTATCAACTCCAGAAAGAGTCCAGATTGTGGGAAAATTTAAACAGTGAATGTAAACAAATGCTTTCAAAGCAAACCTTTGTTTGGGTTCCAGTGTCAAGCCATTTTTGTTTTAATTGCCATTTTTACTTTTGACCAAATATCTCATATTTAAAATCCTTTAAACCTTTGAGAGTAATTAAGCCTTCCATAAAATTTCCTGATGTTGACTTATATAATAAATCTTACAAAATGCATGTATCTGTTTATGCAAGAGCCCACATAGCCCTGAAGGATATGCCTAAAATGTTAGTGAAAGGCATCTTGCCAATTCTCATGGATGACGCAAGAGTGCCATATATAAGCTAATCTCATTTCATCACCCTGTTTTAGTCAGCTATTTAGTTGCTGTGACCCAAGGATCTGACAAGAACAATTTTAGGAGGAAAAGTTTATTTGGGGGCTCATGGTTTCAGAGGTCTTAGTCCATGGAAGGCCAACTCTATTCCTTGGGGCTCCAGGTGAGGCTGAACATCATGGTGGAAGGCATGGCTCCAGGAGCAGAGAGAGAGACTCCACACCAAATAGAAAATACATACCCCAAAGTCATGCCTCATGATCCACCTCCTCCATCCACACCCTACCAGCCTTCTGTTACCTGTTAATCCCTATCAGGGGATTAATTCACTGATTGAGTTAAGGCTCTTAAAACCCAATCATTTTACTTCAGCCTTCCTGGATTGTCTCACACAAGCTTCTGCAGGACAACTTTCATCCAAACCATAACATTCCCCAATCTCTAAAGTGGGTTAAAGAGAATTTCAACATCTGGGTAGACTACAGAACAGACCATAAAGATGCCCCTCAGGCCAGTTCTCATTGATCACTGGTTGTTTGCTGCTGATAAGCCTTCATCAGTAGAAGACAACTATTTTTATTCAAAATCAGATTGGTAGCAATACACCTAGAATCAGCCTACCATGGAGCCATGTGGGAAGGAGTTACAGCTTGGATTACTATAATTTAAGGGTCAAAAATTGCAAACACAAACCAAGTTGGCTAAGTTTTCCATTTGGAAGTTCATATATGATTAAAGAGACCAATACGGCAGTATACAGTGAAGTGAAGGGGAGCAAAGATGCCTTATTCCCATTGCATGATACCAGGCATATTCTGCAAAGTCTCTCATAAGATGTATTAAAGGCCAAGGTTATAAAAGTCTTGAAATTCTTCTTTGTTCAAGATTTGCCCAAAAACACATTTTAGAGAAGCAAGTATTAGCATATTTCCCCAGTGGGCGTTCCTTGATCTGCTATTAAAATGAAATGGGTGTGTTTACGTAATCTGGGCATTCAGGAAAAATTATGCAATTCAGTATAATTTCCCCAGAGGAGTTGAGATTGAACAGAAACCAACTGCACATCTGTGTCTGGGTCTGCTTCGGCCTCTGATGCGAAAAAGAAGATGAATTCCAACTGGTCAAAAAGCACAAACGTTCACTCCTGACAAGTTTTTCCCTCACTGGAATGGAAAGCTTAAAATTGTTTTTCTGAAATATAAATTACAATCAGCTGGTGTTAATTCTGTTATTCTTAAGACTTTCTACTGATCATAAAAGTCTTTTATTACTAAGTGAATACACATGAAAAGAAAAATACCCTAACACCTTCCCATGCTTTTAGCTGTAATGGAAATTTACATCAAACTTGGGTGTGCCCTGGTGTCTTTCAATATGAGGTCACGATCAGATACTACTGTCTTCTCATGAATGCTCATGATTAACATTGAGAATAAATGGTTACATGAGAAGCAATGCAAATGCTGTTATCTTTTTAAACTTGATTTTCCTCCTCTTCTGGTCTACATTTGAATTATCGTTTGAAACGTGGCTGTCAAATACAGAACTGAAGTAGTTAATTCACCCACTGTTTTTTTCCTGGTTTTGACATTGTTGGGTGTACTATTGGGGCTTTACATGCACAAAAGGCAGTAAGAAGTGCATTTGAGGGTAGTAATTTGAACTCGCATATTGGATGCATTCTTGCTGTTTTTCATGCTGCACAGTCTTGTTTCCCACGTGTCTGAGCTGTCAGTGTTTCTTGTCACTGCAGCTCACTGGAGATGAACAGTATGGCCTCGTGGGAATCGTTTCACCCTAGAGGAACTTAGTTGAGTGGATCCTTTGAGTGTAGACAACACACACAAACAACACACAGACTACGACAGCACACTTCTCATTTGCAAATGATTCCCTTCTAAAGGGTACCATCGAGAGTCAGGGTTGAACATTGTACTTGCTCTCCATGCTCTCACGGACTAGGCCATTTTATCCTTTCAGTGGTGGCAATGGGAGTGAGGAGGCGGAGTGTAATAAATAAACAGTAAGCTTGCAGGCTTCACTCTGCTGTAAGTAGTCATATAAACAGCAAGATCAGTAGCCATAATATTTTCTTTAGCCAAACAAGACATTCCAGGAGCAAATTTGTGTAAATGATAGCACAATGTCCTCATTCTTAGTCAAAATATATTTTTAGTCCAGTTGTTATGGTGTCACAGCAAATGCACAATATTCCCTTATTGCTATCTTGTAGCCAAGCAACATGGAGGGGAACATAGGCCTGAAAAGTATCATGTGCTTATCTTGAATCAGCCACATGGCCCACTCCATGCTACATGGGCAGGGATAAGCCTGAGCTTAGATAGAATCAAGGACAAAAATTATCATTGTTGATACCTCCAGAGTGTTTTTGTATTATAGCCCTCAACAGAAATATGGTGAAGGTGGCCTGGATATTGTTGATAGTATTTACTGACCTGGAGGGGGTTTTGACTTTGTACTATCAAGCTTAGGAGGAAAAAAAAAAGTTGTAGGTCAGCTTCCAAAAGCAAGCTCTGGGCAGCAGCAAAAGGGAAAGTGCCCAAGCATTCTTCAGAAATGAGCAACTGGTTGGAGCTTAGCTTGTAGTGAGCACACATAAATGGTGACAGGAGATTATTTTCTCATTAGGCAACTGAGACTTATCTCAATTGTATTACTATACACATGCTGTGCTCCAAGCATTTGGGTGGGGGAGATTCTCTAGAAATAGAGCTCTTAATAATTGTAGGCTGTGTCAGCCACCTGCACAGGGGCAGGTGTCTCCACACTTTTGGTTTACACAGCAGGAACGTACACTCTGTCCCCAGGCAGAAACTGCAAGGCTGCCTCTGTGCTGTGTTAATGATCACACCTCAGTCACGGCCTTAGCAGCACCTTAAGTTTACATACGCCCATTATATTGCTATAGCTCATTCATATACATCTCAATTCAATTTCAGAAACAGTTAGTGATGCTAGCAGTCCATATATCATCATTTCTCTTTGACAAATATGGAAATCAAGGTACAGAATTTCCTAAGATCCAGGAAAGAGAAGACCAGAAAGATCACTTGGCAAGTGCATAAGAGAGAAAGAACTGAGATTTCATCAGGACTTGGAATCCAGTGCTTTTCTAAACTGCAGCACTGCACACATCCAGTGGAAGGAGGTTTCTCTTCCTTCAGGGGCTTTTCCTTGGGCAGTGGCTCCAAGAATCTAGGAATGCAGATGGTGGGAGGCAAGGATGGCTCCACTGCTACTGAACTGACATTTCCTAGCAGTGCCTATTCTGTAATGGGTACATGATAAAAATCTGTTGAATGAATATGTCTTCTAATAGATACCATACATTTTTAGGAATGGATCTACTGATATGTGGCATAAAGTGACAATCTCTAGGCCAGACACCAGAGAGAACATGTCATCTGCAAGCTAGTCTACCATGTCGATAACATGATATATGCAGAAGGAGCTCAGAAACCTGCTTTGAGGTGGGGGTGAGAGAAGGGTTCTGAGACAAGCCGCTTGAATGTAGGAGCCTCAGTGGAAGCCTTAAGTGTGGATACCCTGACTGGATGTGATACTCGAGCTGGTTAAAACTCTTCCCGAGTTCTGAACTGTTATATGTTCTACCCTCCTTAAAATTCGCTCATTATCCATATTTTTACATTAAAAGCTGTAGTTATCACCAGGGGGTCATTTCAAACTGTGTCTCCTCTCCCACCAGCTAGGGAAAGTAAGCCACTCTTAGAGACAGGCCTAGGTTCCTTCAGGTGCTTTTGGCAGAAATGAGGTCAAAACCATTGAAGAAAGACATTAATGATCTCTGTTTTAAGGTGAGTCATTTGGAAAAGAGCATAAGCAATCGGAGCTGAGTGACACTGGGCAGTAATAGCTCAATTTGCCTCGGCTGCGGTTCATCAGGTCCTTTCACTTCCATTTTCTTATATGATCGTCATGACTTTATGGTGTAAGAAAAAAAGATGATTTCCTTTATTTAAGAGAGGAAATCAGGGTTTGGAGTGAAAAATTTGGGAGGAACTTGAACTCAGGTCTTTTGGCTCCAGGACTATTTTTCGTCCTGCTTTTCTAAGAACATGGGTCCAAGGCAGGTAAAGCCTGTTTCCGCCTTTTACTTTCCACTGGTGGGGTATCAGCCTAGCAGGTTGAAAGCTGAACTCCACAGCTGCCTATTCCTTTTATGGTCCAAAGAACTGCTGATCCAAGGAAGGGAAACTCTGTAAACCCTGCCTTTCAGTCTCCTGAAATTTTATTCCTCTTGCTTTTCAAACACACAATATTTTGCTCTAAGCTTCAAGAAATTGTTGAAGTTGAAATTCCAATTAACCTTGGAAGTAAGTGCTGTGACTATAGGGGAGTTTATGTGCTTCATGAAATGAGAATGAACCTTAAATGTTACTGGAATTTGCTGAAACAGGACAGGGATCAGGATATAGATGCTTAAGTTGATACCACCTAGTTGTTCAGACTGTAAATACAAGCAACAAGTGCAGGTGTTAAAGCAAATATGATTATTTTTATCATGTAGACTCATTAGCTGTAGTTTTCTACAATCTTTCCATTTGTTTTCATATCATACATATGATATATACGTATTTTTATATACAAATATATGATAACTGCATATACATATGTATGTATGTAGGTGTGCGTTATGGTTTAGATATGAGGTGTCCCCCAAAAGTACATATGTAAGGCAGTGCAAGTAAGTTCAGAGGTGGAATGATTGGGTTACGAGAGTTTGTAACCTCATCAATACATTAATTCACTGATACGAATTAACTGGATAGTAACAGTAGACAGGTAGGCTGAGGCTGGAGGAAGAGAGTCCCTGGGGAATGTGCCTTTGGGATTTATATTTTGTCCCTGTTGAGTGGCGCTCTCTTTGCTTCCTGGTGCCATGTCCTGAGCTTCTTTCCTCCTCCACACCCTTCTGCCATGATGCCCTGCCTCACCTTAGGTTTTCAGCAACAGAGTCAGCCATCTGTGGACTGAGACCTCTGAAACTGTGAGCCCCAAATAAACTTTTCCTTCTCTAAGTTATTCTCGTCAGGTCTTTTGGTCACAGTGATGAAAAAGCTGACTAAAATAGTGTGTATATATATTTATAGTTATATTTTATTTTCTATTGTTCCTTAAGAGTATCATTTAAGCCCAATTTAGACATCAGGTGGGAGACAACTGCTTTTAAAGATTATATACACAAATAATAAAAATTCCAATGGGTCTAGACACATTACAAAAAAATCTGGTTCTAAGCGTGGCTGCATATGGAATTTCATGCTATCTTGATATTTGGCCAGGGCTTGAGAAGAAAATACACATTACTCCTTCTTTGGCACTTTAATTTTTTTTCTTTTTTATTATTAGTTTGACATAGTCTTACATTTTGGAGGGAATTGTTGTTACATAATCATGCATATGTGGATATTGACATAGTGAGATAGTAAGTTGAGGTCAATCCTAGACCAGGATCTATCTTGCTTTATCCATTCCCTGAGCTCATGTCTCCTGTGAAATCCCACCATACTGTAGTTTGAAATGAACACACATGTATACAAATTGTTGACATTTCTGAGGACCTCTGCCTGTCTGTGCATAGCTAGGCTTATAATGGGAGCTGAGTATTCCCTGTTGTATTGAAAACCCCCCTTATCCCTCCCTATCCCTTTGTCTCCCTCCCTTCTCCCCCAACCTTCCTAGGTATGATTCACTAAGCTTTTGTGGAGTTTGAACTATGGTGAGTTTATTACTTAAACTCAGCTGACTATCATCCTGTGGTAGGTTTTACACTAGCTTCCACACATGAGAGAAAATATTTGGCCCTTAAGTCTCTGAGTTTGGGATATTTCACCCAGCATAGTGTTTTCCATTTCCATCCATTTGGCTGCAAAAGGCATGATATTGTTCTCTGTAATAGTGGAGTTTAACTCCATTATGCATATATACCACAATTTATGAATCCATTCATCCAGCAAGGGGCATCTAGGTTGGTTCCCTAGGTTAGCTATTATAACCTGAGCTGCTACAAACATTGATGGAGCTGTGTCTCTGTAGTGTGTTGATCTGAGCTCTTTTGGGAAAATACTCAGAAGTGGGATAGCTGGGTCCTAAGGTGGTTCTATCCCTCATTCTTTGAGGAGTCTCCACGTTGCTTTCCAGAGTGGCTGTATAAGCTTGCAGTCCCACCAGCAGTGTATTTGTGTTCCTTTCTCCCCATAACCCCTCCAGCATCTGTTATTGTCCATATTCATTTTTGCCACTCTGACTGAAGTGAGGTGGAATCTAAGTGAAATGTTGATTTGCATTTCTCTGATTGCTAGTGATGTAGAACATTTTCTCATATATTTATTGGCTTTCTGGACTTCCTCTGTTGAGAAGTTTCTGCTTAGTTCCGTAGCCCATTTATTGCTTGGATTATTTGTGGTTTTGGTGATCAGATTTTGAGTTCTTTGTATATTCTGGATATAATTCCCCTGTCAGAGGCAGAGCATATGATGATTTTCTCCCATTTTATAGGTTCTCTCTTGATACTCTTGACTAAATCTTTAGCTGAGCAGAAGCTTTTCAGTTTAATGGCATCCCACTCATTGATTCTTGGCTTTAATTCTTGAGCTATGGGAGTCTCGTTGAGGAAGGAAGTGCCTACACTAATGTCATGGACTGTTGATCCTATTTTTTCTTCTAGCAATTGTATAGTTGCTGGTTTGATTCCTAATTTTTTGTTGCATTTCAATTTGATTTTTGTGCAGGGTGAGAGATAGGGATCTAGTTTCAGTTGTCTGCATATGGCTGTCCAGTTCATCCAGCACCATTTGTTGAACAGGTTGTCTTTCCTTTACATTATATTTTTGCCATCTTTGTCAAATATCAGATGGTTAAAGACTTGTGGATTTGTCTCCATATCTTCTATTCTGTTCCATTTGTCTTTGTGTCTGCATTGGTACCAATACCATGCTATTTTTGTTATGATAGCCCTATAATATAATTTCAGGTCAGTTATTGTGATACCTCCAGCTTCCTCTTTCTTGCTTAGTAATATTTTGGCTATTCTGGGTTTCCTGTTATTCCAAATGAATTTGATAATTGATTTTTCTATATCCATGAAGAATGTCATTGGTATCTTGATGAGGATTGCATTGAATCTGTACAGGGCTTTCAGCAGAATGGCCATTTTAATTATATGGATTCTGCCTAACCAAGAACATGGAATATTTTTCCATCTTTTCAGGTCTTTAATTTCTTTCTTTAATGTTTGATAGTTTTCATTGTAGAAGTCTTTTATGTTCCTTGTTAGATTATTGCCTAAGTATTTCATTCTTTTTGAGGTTATTGTGAATGGGACAGATTTTCATATTTCTTCCAGAATTGCTGCTGGAATATAGGAAAACTATTGATTTATGAGTGTTGATCTTGTAACCTGCCACTTTGCTAAATTTATTTATAAGCTCTAGTAGTTATGTGATAGGGCTTTTTGGGTCTGCTATGTAGAGGATCATGTCATCAGCAAACAGAGATAGCTTGACTTCCTCTGTTCCTATTTGAATTGCTTTGATTTCTTTCTCTTGTCTGATAGCTCTGGCTAGGGTTTTGAGGATTATATTGAACAAGAGTGGTAAGAGTGGACAGCCTTGTCTTGTGGCACTTTAATTTTGAAAGAAACATTGTCTTTTTGCAAACAGAAGACACTGATTTTCCAGCCTCATTTAGATCTTACTCCTGATAAGTTAATGGCACCTTTTGAGACACCATTTATTGAATATGATTTGAGCCTCTGTGGTGAGGTCAGAGCCACCTCAGGTAGGCATGGGAGACATGCTCACTCTCTAGGTACTCAAGCGGTGGTTATGAAAGAGCAGATACAGGTCCTAAGTGTTCCATTCCTTACTGCTAAGCTCCATCATAGCATTTTCCCCCAAAACTCTGAAGGGGACTTGTAATCTTCCCCTGATCAGTCATATACGACCTTTGACTCTGGCTGAAAGATTCTGTGAAGTTCAGCTAGAGACTAGAGAAAGCAGCAGCAGGCACTGAGCTCCAGGGAAGAGTCTGTGAAGAGGATGGTGTCCATTGTGCTTGCAGCATGACTGGAACTCAGATGAAGGAAAGCAGAATGAGCAGAGATGCTCAAGAGAAAATGCACTGAGTGCATGAATGTGGGCTACAAAGAGGGTCAGCCTTGGAGAGTAGGGTGCTACTCTCAACACCTGGAAGTTTGATTCAGAAACTTCACCTCTAAGCATACGTCCCCATTCGTAAGTACCAAGGGTGGAGACACAGTGCTTTCTGGTTCATGGATGCCCAAGGACACACTACCATAAGCTATATCACATTCTGAAAGGTCTGACTCTGAGTCAGAGCTTTCATGTCAATAAAGCAGATAATATAAAGGGGACTTCAAAAGACTGCCTAAACTTCCTTCCACCAAGCTCATTAAGTGAAGCACTTCGACATACAGACTGGATTAATTATGAGCAAACTTGATGATTACCTTTTACCCTTCCTAATGACAAAATGGAGAAAGTGCCAGGTTTCTTGCACTTTTAAAAGACAGATGAAATAATCAGCCAATTTCTTTACCATTTATAGTTTGGGTGTACACCTGGCTTGAGGCAGAACAGATTGAGATGACCTCATTACTTCCCTTCAAGCAATGAGTCTATAAATTTTCACACTGAATTGGACAAGAAT
Organism: Aplodontia rufa; assembly: GCA_004027875.1. Lineage (NCBI taxonomy): Eukaryota > Metazoa > Chordata > Mammalia > Rodentia > Aplodontiidae > Aplodontia > Aplodontia rufa. The sequence goes on along the minus strand of PVKS010003238.1, from coordinate 85,498 downwards.
CAGCATATCCTGTTTTGAACATCTGCACAATTAGACTGACAGGTGAGTGATTCTGATTGCCTGATGGATCTCTGTTCTCTCCAATCTTTCTCCATAAGGAATATGAAATAATATCTCTTACTTTTTCTACCTAGACAAAAATGGAACATCAAGATGGACTGGAAATGATGATGTAACAGTCATTAAATTCTCTTGCAATTGCCAGAAGTAACATATGTATACTCAGCATCATTTTCTAGAAAACGTAATATAGGAGAATTTTGGGAAAGTAATGGATCAAAATCCATCTGTTTTTGGAAGCAACATTATCCCAGACAGACAAATGATCTAGCCAATGTTCCTTTTACTTCTCAAGTGACGGCAAGACTTGGTTACATGCTACCATATCTTGTTATGTGCATCGAGGCTCCTCTATTACATTGTTTTGATCAATGTTTCAGAATGGTCACAATGCAGCCTAGGATATAAGATGAAGGAGTGACTTTCTGCATTGGATCTCCTCACTCTGTTCTGCAAATTCTTTTTACCTATAGCAGGCACCCATGAGTTTTCTGTTACCTTTCCATGAAAGATCTGATAGAGTCTGTGTTATAGTGATCATATAAAATTTGGTGAGGATGTAGAGTTTTTTGTAAAAACCCAAGAAAAATACAAAATGTCAAATAATCCATATTGCAGCTGTGAGGTTTCCTGTATTTAATGAAATATGAATGTTGCCATTAAAAAATAAGAAACAAGCGATATTTTCTCAGGTGACTGTGGTATCAGTAGGCTTCCCTAGGACACGTGTTCTCCACCCCACTGCCATTCTTCCAATGAAACTCTCTAACGTGGCTTGTCATGCTTGAGAAACTTTCCTGCTTCTGATATTGTGGAAATAAAGAGACTCACAACACCAGACCTGCCTCTTTGGACCCTTCTGTCTGAGATGCAGTTAGGAATGGCACTTTTTTTGTCCTTGTTGGGGCCTGTTTATCTCTGAGCATGACTTATTTCCTGTTTCTCAGAAATCTCTCTTCCTTCCTTCTGAAAACCATCCAACCTTCTTTTTCTTTCCAGCATCTTAAAAGAAACCATAAAGACTGACACCACCACTCCCTGAGCCTATTGAGATGAGAACATTTGCTTCCGTTACCCCTGAGGCAATGTGTCATAAGTTGGCAGGGTGCTCCAATGCGCCTTTGAACCGAGAAGCCAGTGTGGCGTGACCAGGAACTGAGTTTGAAGGGAACTTACTAAAGGACGAAGGAATTACGTGTGAAAGCAGCTGGATTTGCATCTCTTGATAGCCTCTGTGCACCAGCGGAATGGGGGAGATTCTGTTGAGAATGGTAAGGAAGGGTTGAAGTGCCCACCACACTGTCCACATTTAGAATCAACACCTGGCCTCCCTCGCAGGAATCCCATCTGAAATCACAAAGTTGTACCCACCAAGTTGAATACAGCCAGGAAAGCAGCCTGGTCTAAACCTGAATATCTTACTCAAGTCCTTGCTCTGGCACTTAATATTTGGGCAACCCTACACATTTTTTTTTCTCAGTTTTAAAACTGAGTTGTTTTAAGGATTAATTACAGAGCACATGTAAAGTACTTTATGCCTGGAATATAAGAAATAATCAGCAAAAATCAGCAAACTTTATATCTAGAATGAAGTAACTAGCTAAGGAATTTTTTTTTAAAGAGAATGACAGTGAGAGAGACAGAGACAGACAGAGAGAATGAGTTTTTCACATGGCTTTCATTGCTCTGACACTTAGTTGTGTACATGGGTGCTGGGGTTTGAACCCGTGTACTTGCACATGCCAGGCAAGCGCCATAACCACCGAGCCACTGCCCCAGCCCCAGGAAGAATGTTCTTTAATCCAAAAGCGAAATGAAAAATGAGAAGTCAGAGCAAAGAACTAAGAAGAGTAAAAAGAAATAGTTTACTGATGACAACAGTTGCAATAGTGTGGGGAAGTTAGAGGGAACCCCTGAATCTGATACTCATCCTCTCTGCCTCTCAACAAGTACCCGGTGCCTGGTTTTTTGCTAACCCGTCTAATTCATGGTATCAATTTGTAACAGAGAGTAAAGAAAGGGTAGACTAAGGGGAAAGGGACATTTACGAGGCCCATCTCTGGGGACTGACTTGTTGTTTGATGTTTCAATTTTCTATGATTGTAGTTCCCCTTCTGTTTATTTTCCCTGTTGACCTAGAGACCTGGTGGCAAGGTGTGGACTTTCATGAATTTGTGAGTGGTAAGCTCACAGGACTTGCTGGTTCACAGTAAAGCCACTAATAAATAAGTGGCGTGAGTAGTCACGCTTTCTACCCATGCTTAACCTGACACTGGCCCACAGGAATAGGAAAATGATGGGGAAAACTTCTGCTTTTATGGATTAATTTAAGTCCTGTGTTCTTGATGGATACAAACTTGCCATTGGAAAACGGAACATTGTCACAGGATGGACTGTCTTGAGGACCAAGCATAAAAATAACAATGGAAAGTATAATAAGTATGATGAAAATAATAGCTACTATTGATGACAACAATAGCTACTAAGGATGACAAACTGTCCTAAAAATTTAGAGACATTATCTTTGATTCTTAAAAGTGCTGCAAGGTAAATATGATTTTCCCCATTTTATAAATGCAAAACCAGGCTGAGGGACATTAAAGGAACACACCAAAATTCACAGTGCTTAGGACAGATGAGGTGAAACTCAGACCCATGGTGACAATGTAGCTTTTTATGCTATCACCCTGCACAGCTGTCTATGGTGATCTTCAGAAAGTCAGATTTTTTTGCAGTCCTAAGCATTCTAATTGCCTTAGTCCCTCTTTCCCATCATTTTGCTTCCTTCTGGTTTGAAGCTTGCAACCATTGGAGACTGGAACTCTAAGGCAGTGACTTTGGAGTTCTGGAAGACTATCATAAACTACAATTAGTTTACAATAATTAGCAAGAAACAAATACTTTTTAAAAAAACCATCCATTCACTTAAAACGATTTTTAATTTTATAATGAGTAGTGTATGATTATAGCAGAACACAGCTATTTAGTTAGAAAAAATAGCTTCAAAGATGAGAGCCTATTTAGTGTTGATTTGCTCCAGGGTTCTAATTACTTCGAAAACTACCAAAACTTCATATATGATTACTAACAGCACTCAACAACAGCTTTGAGGGAAGTTGAACCAACCATTTTCTGAGTTCCATTAACATGAGGGAACAAATAAATGACAGATATGAGGGGGCACGTATGTATTCCTGATGTCACTGACGCTTTCTTACTTTGCTGCCAGGTGAGGTTTCCCATGCTAGAAAAATGAAAAATAATACCAAACATGTCTTCCTGGTCAATTTTGAAACAAGACCAATTAAACCCAACCAGTGAGGAACAATAAACACGGTACTGTTTTTCTGGAATATATGAGCAAATCCTGGTAGCTCCAATTTGGTTTCATTACATTTCCAATATGTGCATGCATCAATTCATCTTCTTTTCATCCCATAGTTAAGATTTATGCACTTTATTAATCACCATGTGACAGTCATCTCAGCAGTTTCATTTAGCAGAGTAAACCAGTCAAACCCTGTCAGACTTCTGGGGATGTCACATGGCAAATGCTGGATTCCTGGCAACTTGAATCAGCCTTGACAATATGAGATTTTTTAACTTGATCCTTCTTAGGGGCATCTAATATAGCACATCTGCCTCTGCTCTCTTCCTAATTGATAGCTTGAAAGACAGACAACCTCTACTCTAGACCATTTAAATGTCCCCTTGGAGCAGCCTTGGCATATAGGTTCCTTGATGCTAGTGGCTCAAAATGGCAGGCAGTTGAACATTCTGTTTTGTAAATGAAACAGGCCTGGTAGGAAGGCCATATGTGGCATTTAGCAAACCTAAATTCTCTGAAGGGCTTTGGTAATCAATAGCAACCTGCTATGGGTTTGCTGCATGCTCAGGTGGTCTCAAAACGAGATGCTGCCAGGCAGATGGACCAGTCACTGGCGCTGGCTTTCAGCCTACAGGATGCTCAGCACACGTGGGGGCTGCTCGCACCACATTTACATTGCTGCCCTCTGTTCTAATTCTTGGTAGTACTGATGTCAACTCCAAACTCTACAAGGATGGAGTTTTAAACTTAATGTAGTCTCAAATAATTTTCAAGTGCTCTTTATTAAATCCCCAACAGCATTTCTGAGTTACCTGCCAGCTTCCTTTGATACACCAAGAGCAGAGAGTTGGATTCCAAATGTAGTTATAATCAGAAAAAAGCAAATTTACAAAATGATGCATTTAAGAGAGGTATCTTCAGAGCCTGTCTGTTTCTATGATCAAACAGAAGGGTTTAGGGGGGCACTTTTCACACTAAATAACTCAAATAAGGAAGAGTCAATGACTTGGCAAGTTTAAAAGGATCAGCTAAGTAAAAATTACAGCCCTTATATAACAGCATGGCCCATGGAACCAAAAATAAAAGATGACCAATCGGATCTTCAGAAAATTTAATGAAAAATCCGGAGAGGAAAATGGGTTACTGCAGTGCTATTTCTATGGATTTTCAAATTCAGTCACATTTCCAAAATGCTGGAGCATTCAAAACTCTCAGTCCCATGAGTTTATAAAGTAGCTGAACAGTTTAGCAAAGAGAGTACTAGACTAGAAATTGAGAGGCCCATATTTTAGCTGTGACCTTGGAGTAAACCACACAAAGTCTGAGCCATTAAACCTGCCATCCAAAAAGGGGCAGGAGTAGATAGTGGTTATCAAACCAGAAGCCCTCAAAAGTGGCAGGGGGTCTCCTTTCTTATAAAAGCCTAACAGATGTTCTATATTCTCCCATTAAACAACTGAACAGGTTAATCCAACGACTGCATTTATTTCCTTCATGTTTGGATCGTATCAACTGAAAGAGGTACCACCAGTAATTTAACACGAATCCAACACTCTTATGGGAGGATGATGTTTTTACTTACTTGGGATTCAAGTTAATTACTACTTAATAAGTGCAAATTATAAAGAGAATATTGCAGAAAGTGAAATTCATAGGGATAAATTAGTTTTTAAATGAAAACTTGTGGCAACCAGCTTCAACATGGTTTCACAAAAATTTCAGTGTGGGATTTTTAGAATTACCAATAAATAAATATGAAAATACATTTTTTAGTCCTTTCCCAGGGTCCTTTGAGTCTCAGCGTAGAACTGCTTTCATTTATGAACCCTAAACTTACAAGTACTTGCCCTTTCAATTCTGTGTACACCTGCAGAGAGAGAGCAAGCACTTCAAGCAAACCTCACGATTTCTTAGGCTTGCTTCTTGCTTTGCTGGTCTAATTATTTTAATAAGTAGCTTAACTGAAAGGCTGGCTTACATTTATATTTCAATTTAATTGTGCTCAGTTACTAATACAATAAAACTCCAAAGCCTTTTCCCATTTGTGAGCAGGTTTCACTCTCTCTGTTCGGGATGCTAACGAATAACACAAGTTCACTTTACCTCTGTACAGACACCATTTTCTTCTTTCTTCTTCATCTTTTTTTTTCTTTAAGCATTAACAACACACATATAGAGAATCTTAAAGCTCTATTAGTTGACTTTTTTTTTTAAAGCTGGTGTTATATTTTATTTTTCTTATACAGGCAGACAAATGTGGTTTGTTGACTAATTAAAGGAAAAGAAGAGAGTCCCCACCCAGGCCTGCAGGAGGGCAGAGCCGGTGGCTGTAAATGAGGAACCAGCAGCATTCCTTGGTCAGCCATAGCCCAGGCAGCTAGGGTTCCCATCTTTCAGCATGATGAGTTTTCTCAAAGGAGGGACAAACAGGAAGTGGAAAAAAGAATGACATGGAAAGTCACTTACTAATCACAGTCCCGGAGGAGTGGAAAACAGAATTCCCCTTATGGTCTAATTATTCTTTGGTATCTTTAATGAAACCAAATAAGGAGAGTTTCCAGCATCTGGCTGATGTTTCTGAGGCCTGGTTCCTGCGTGTCCTCAGCTCTGAAAGGAAATATTTACTAACTTCCTGGAGTTTTCCTATTATCATCCATTACCATTTAGTTCCCAGAAAATATCTGTCATTTTTCTAACATTGAAGGAAAAAGCCTGAAGAACGTAGAAGATCGATGTAAACTGTCATGTGTTTTCCTTGCTTCAAACCACAAAGGACTTGGAGTGCGGTTATCAGGTCAACACAGAGCAGCTGACTTTGCTGACATCCTCATAGGCACTCAGCAATGGACCTTAAGCACCACCCTGCTTTGCCTGGCAAAAGCAGATATCCATGCCTCTTCTCATCCACGCACCTGCTTGTGGGTCTGTCAGAGTGGGAAATGCCGCATGGTGATGCTTTAGAAAAGGAATTCTTTGACTAGGGTAAGTGGAAGCATGCCAGAATCAGGGAATCTTGGTTAATCTAGTGAAACACATTCTGGAATCCTTGGATCAAAAACAGTGCTTAAAGATTCACAGGAAAAATCAAAGATAGCTACCTCTATTTAGTACTATTACTCAGCCAGGCTAAACTTTAGTCTTCACATTAAAAAAAATCTATGCACACTGGGCATTATTTCCTTGAACTTATTCTGCATTTGAAGCTCAGCAACTTTAAGCAGGGTCCCCAAGACCTCACAGGTGATAATTGGCAGTGCCCAGCTGGATGTTTTTCAGGTATCTTAAGGACTATCCAGCCCTGTTCTTATGGTTTTATGTGTGAGGTGCAGACAGAGCACACAGCTATCTAGAAAAACCGGTGAGCATGAAGTGTTAAGGAACTGGAGTTTTCATGCCATCAACCTTGACGATTCATGCTAACTGCAGGGAATGTTACTTTGATGGTTAGCTTCTTGTGGGTCAGAAAAATGTCTGTTTACTCACATTAGTGGTGGCACAGGCTGGGCATTTAATCAATATTTGTGAATGAAAAGACAATATAGAAAACTGAACCAGAAAAATAGAGAAGTCAATTTATGTTTGGCTTTAAAATATATGGTTTTCCTCAGCAATTTACCTTCTTAGGAAAAGACATCTTCATTAGTAGTCCCACTGCCTGTTTGTTTTTTTTTCTAATAACATTTTGGTGAAAACTGGAACCAGATGTATGCTGCCAGAAGCCGGCTGAAGATGCAAAATGCCAAAAGTCTCCACGGTACAATCCGAGTCCAGGTCCCAGAGTAATGCTCTGTATCCCTGGGACTCACAGCTCATTCCTTCAGACATTTATATCTCCCTTCGCAACCCAAGTTCCCAAGGATGGATAAGATGTGGCAGAGAGAGAAGATGAACAGGATATCTGCTGGGAAAATGATGTGCAACTGTGTCTGAACTCCTTCCTGGACTACTCTCATAGTTGGTGTAGACACTGAGAGCATATCTCCAGATTAACAAGAAACCCACACTAAAATAAGGGTCAGTGCAACCCATTCAGCTTAACAGAACTGACCCCCAATTCGGGGTGTCCTTGCTTCCTATTCAGAGGACAACCTGCTTTCATGTGAGACACCTGTCAGGTTAGGTAAGGAGGATACTTTCTCAGTGATGAGGCATGAGCTGACATTCAGGGACATAAGTAGAGTCTCTGCCATGCAACACTGCAGAGACAAACCTTTCCTTTCAGACTGATGGCCAGGAATAGCATTTTCTTGTTTGATGAGTGCAAATCTTTTTATTTTTCACCCCTAAACTCTGGAGTCCAGCTGTATATCCTTACTATCCTCTGGGCTGGGCAAGCTGAAAACATTAACATGGGTTTCATAAGCATGATCAACCGTCCATTGTCAGCAGATGGAACAGAAAGTTCATTGCCTCACCCATCAAAGAAGAGCTTCAGCAATTTCCTTCATTAGAAGAGTTGGGGTGCTTCCTGCACCCTGAAGCTCTGCAGAATTTGCAAGTAGTTACATGTTAGGAGGACCTGTTTCTCATGTTTTTTTCCAATATGACATTAATAATTTATGAATTGGCCAGTACACAAAACCACATTTGTAAGATGGACCAAGGGGTAGGATAAACAGAAACTTAACAAAAACAAAACAAAAAATGCAGAAGGATGAAAACGAAAAAAAAATCCAAGTAGATAATATACAGAGCATAAATGTTACATTTTCTATACTACAAAATCTGAAAAAAGAATCAAGGAATTATGCACCAAAAGGTGAGATTTTGTACTTTCTATTGTAGGTACCTGGGTGCATTCATCAGGTTGAAGTGTGTTTTTACAAGTGTTTAGACTCCTCTATTTAAGGAAGACTGAGATGCTACTCTGTTTTGTGTACTGTCAACAGAATTGTCCCCAAAGTTTGTACTGCAGGAACTTTATTATATAATCATGTGAAGACAAAAAGGGGAGATGGCAGCTATAGTTTGCAGGGTTAGTGGCAAGGAAGAGGAAAACAAGCTCTTTTTGTTTTACTTGTAAATTGGGAAGTCATCTAGACACAAAAGGAGTGGAACTTGTCAATTTTGGGCATATAGATTCAGTCAGCATTCTCCATCCACAAGAAATAAAAAGAGAATTGGATTCCTCTAATCAACTGAATTGCAAGGTCAGAGCTCTAAATTAGTGCTTGGTTGTTTGAGCCACAAATTATTGCTTAAAGGATATTTTTACATTTATGCATTCATTTAATTTCTGTATTTATATACATTTCTCATAGCTATCAGAAAAATGCTGTGATGCAACTCTAGTTCCCATTTTTAAATTATTCTAAATCTTTGAGATGCTTTGAAGATGTGAACTAGCCAATATTCTACTTATTTGAAAATGGAATCATGTCCAAACAGCACATTTTAACCCCAAATATCATTGGATAATAAAATTCATAATTCCACATATTAATGTACCAGAGCCCAGAAACCCAATTTAGTATTTTAAGTGCATAGCAATTTTTACTAAACAAAAGCTTTGGCAAGAAAATATATGTTAAATCATAGCACATAGGAAATCACTTAGTAAGTGTAACGATAACCTCAGCTGTCATTTAGTGAGCATTGACTAAGCAGTTCACATTGGGACAGGCACTAAGGAGATCCATGGAAATCTTGCTCTTAATGAACTCAAAGGTAATAGAAGGAAGGAAAGAATAAAAAGAAATGAGTGTAATTAAGCATTTCCAATGAACCCTGCACCTCAGTAAGGAACCTTGACAGTAGGTGTCCTTGATAAGAGAAAGGTACCATGTTCATGCTGCTGGTAGAGACTGACCGTTGGTGGGGCCATGGTGTGGCAAAGAGCTACAAGGAACGACTCCCCAGCTGCTCACTGCTCTCCACTCCGCCCTGTGCTTCCCTAAGTACTTTGCTCTTGGTTTCTCCAGGGCATGGTGCTCTTATTTTATTGCTGTTGTTTGAAAACATTGTGTTTAAAACATTCCCTCTGCTATTGTCAGAGACAAGGTGGAAGCTCAGCTTGCTGCTCTATCATGCCATTCTCCCTTTACAGTGACACTTGTGACAGCTGAAAGCATCTGCTATCTTGCATTATCCTGCAACATAAGGCAAGCACAACTCTGGTCCTGACGCCCAGTGGTTAAACGTTGGTCCCTCATTCATTTATTTGTTCATCATCTATTCAGCAAATGTCTTTTAACCATCTGATCTGTGCTAGGCACTGTTCTGGATGCCTGAAATACAACAGCTTTAAAAGCAGACATGAATCGAATCAATAGCATTCTAGTCTAAAATACTCTAGTTTATCATCTGATTCAATTTCTAGGTGTCTGATACATATGGCTGTGTATTTACAGCTGTTTGATATGTAGACTAATAGCTATAAGTTAACACAGACATATTTAATATGAGGTCTTTGTATGAGAAAATAGTGTAGTGATAAGCCCTCCCTCACAGATGTACATGAATGACTGGTGTTTTAGGAGCAAGGCGTATACTCCATTCTTGCTCTTGTGGTTCAATGTGTAACAGGAATGCTTTTCCAATAGTTGCCTTCATGGTTGGTTTATATGCACAGAAGAAAACTGAAGTCATCACCATGTGGTTGCTCAAATTTTTGTCCCCAATTTGATACTATCCAAAAGAATGTCACAATTTAATGCCACTCAAATGTTTAAGTCATGGCTATGTCACTGGTATTAGAACACCACATTCCAATGTCATGGGGGAGTGTATATTAGATGTACAAGCTCTGATATGTTCATTTAAAAAGTCAGAAGAAGGGGGCAGGAGCGGTGGCTCAGCGGTTACGGCACTGGCCCACATGCGCGAGTACATGGGTTCAAACCCCAGCACCCAAGTACATGACCAAGTGTCAGAGTAATGAAGGCCATGTGAAAAACTCAGTAAAAATTGATTTTCTCTCTCTCTCTCTCATCATCCCTCTTAAAAAAAAAGTCAGAAGAAGGAATTATATATCCCGTGAACACACTGTGAATGAAATTCAACATTATCAGTAAAATAAATGCTAGTTAAAATTAAATTTCTGATTAGAGAAGGCTAAAGAAGAAAAGACCTACTTTGTGGAGGTTACGGGACAGGAACTGTTCATGTACGGTTGGTGGGAAAGTAGACTCTCATCAATTTTCAGAAGGTCAATTTATGCATATGGGTTTACAATTTGATTCTTTATAATATTTTCAGACTCTGAGTGCATGAATTATGCCTTGGGAAAAAATGAAATAATTTTTACATTATGTTTACTTCTAATCATGATATCTAAACAGAGAAAGTCAGATGTAGTGCTTATAGTAGAAAACAACATCTGTCCTAGTGACCTGATTTCTAGATGTAACCACTTTTAAATGTTTTAGCTATCTCTTATAGTACTCACCTCAATTTTTCATGAAGTTATACCAAGGGATTTCATTGCTAAGAATCAACCCAGAAACATTATCATGTATGTTCATAGAGATTTAGGCATAATGATTTTGATCACATTAATATTCATAATGACAAGAAAATTGGTAGCCACGCTTGTTTGGATTGTTAAATGATAGCCAAAATGTTTTACAGAATATAACCAGACATGTTTAAATAGCATAGTAATAAACAGAAATTACATAAATATATAATACAATACTAATAGGGATTATCTTTGGATAGTGGTGGTATTGATGAATTTTTCTTTGTGTACTCTTTGGCCTCAAAATTCTCTTCAACAAATACTTATTTGCTTCTAGTCAGAAAAAGTAACATTTTAAAATGTGAATTATCTATCTTATGTAATCTTTGGGCTTTGAATTCCATGCAAATAATGTGGGGCAGTGTGGGAAAAAGGAGACAAGGAAAGAGCAAAAAAGTTGTATTTGGGCAACATCATTCATTTTGTTCCATTCTGTTTTGGGGCAAACATCACTGGGGGCAATGATACTGCATTTGCATAACAGAAGGAAGATAGTTTGACTACAATTTGATCATAGGGTACAATGTATGAAGAGATCTGGGGAGAACTGACAAATAAGTGGGTAGCAGAGGCTGGCAGGTACTAAGTCCCCAGCTGGGCAAGCAGTCAGGCTTGCTGAGGTTGCAAGGGGAGAGGGGAGGAGAATACAAACCTCTAGGCAGAGTTTGGAGAAAGCAGGTGGGTCAGACATTCTGCAAAAGTACAACTGGCCTTTGCAACCATGGGTCCCACACCTGTGGATTCAACCAACCACAAACTGATAATATTCCCAGTACCCCCCCCAATACTGTGACTATACTGAGCACATTCAGATCTTTTCCTTGTCTTTGTTCCCGAAACATTACAGTATCATAAACATTTACTTCGCATTTACATAGCATTAGGAAGTATAAATAATCTGGAGATGACTTGAAGTATACAGGAGGATATGTATAGGTTATATGCAAACACTATACCATTTTCTATAAGGGACTGGGCATCTCCAAATTTTGACCTCAGGGGTCCTGAAACACTACAGCCATAAGTGAGTTAGACGGCTTTCTCCAATACACAGATTCACAAATGGAGATGCTTGCATAGGGACAGGCTGCCATCTTCCATATGTGGCCATTGTGGTTGACCAGAAAAGGGGAGAGAGTGGAGGACCCTCAGGGAATTGTATGGAGAGGAATGGAAGTGGTGGACACATGCCTCTGGCCAGGGTCCAGTCATTTGGTGAGGCTGGGAAGTACATTCTTTCTGTATGTTCAGGAAGAGAAATGAGGATAGCACTTGTTACTAACGTGTGGTCCCACATCAATGATATCAAGATCAACTGGGATCTTGTTTGAAAGGAAAATTCACAAGCTCTACCCCAGACCTACTGAATCAGGGGTTCAGAATTCAGTGCCTCACCAAGCTCTTCAGGCATTTCTGCTGCACATGGGCGAAGCAGAGCCACTGGGATGAGGAGTTATCTAACCAGTCACTTTCACATATATCTGTTAATTACTTTGAGAGAGAGAGAGAGAGAATGAATCAATTTTATTTAGTTTTGCATGTGGCCTTCGTTGCTCTGATACTTTGTTGTGTACGTGGTTCTGGGGTTGGAACTCGTGTCTTTGCACATGCCAGGCAAGCACAGTAACCCCTGAGCCACCACTCCAACCCCACCTATTAATTTTTTAAGTGTTGCAGATTATTGATAGCACATATTCAAAAAGTTGTATATGGTTCTGAGCATTTGTACACTTATTCTACTGAGGATTCAATTTGCAAGTACCACATGTGCAAACATAAACACATCTTAGCTATTTTGTGCTAAACATGATGCACAAATATGTTTATTAGAAGTGAGCGCATTTTAAGTATGGAGACTCCTCAAAAAATTAGGGCTGGAACCACCTTATGACCCAGCTATCCCACTCCTGGATATTTTCCCAAAAGAGCTAGAATTGGCTTACTATAGAGATACAGCTTCATCAATGTTTACAGCAGCTCAATTTACTATAGCTAAACTTTGGAACCAACCCAGATTCCCCTCACTCGACGAGTGGATACAAAAACTTTGGTCCATATATACAATGGAATACTACTCGGCTATTGGTGATTACGATATTATGGCTTTTGCAGCCAAATGGATGGAGATGGAAAGAATTATGCTAAGTGAAGTATCCCAATCTCAGAGACTCAAGGGCCGAATGTTTTCTCTCATTTGTGGAATCTAGAATACATCTGGAAGTATGTTAGATGGCTAATAATAACCTCAAAATGTATGAATTTTTACACAAACGGGGGGATCATTGCCTAGGATACCTGGAGGTGTAGGGAGAGGGGAGGAGGAGGGATTAGGAAGGATATCAAGGAGACTGGAGGGAGGGAATATGTGGGAATCATCTCAGAAGGAGATCTCTGACCTCCACGAGATGTCCATTTGACTCAGGGGTTCTTCTGGGGGAAACACAGAATCACAGGGAATCCAAGGGGGGCATCCATGACATGGCATCAGCCTTGGCTATGTAAATATACATTTATTCTTGATTGTTTGATAATGATTTCCCACTCAATTGTAACTCCATATTCATCTAATAAAAAAAAAAAGAAGTGCATACATTTTAGGGCATTCACTTATGGACTCAAATAATTTTATGTATTTCTAAGCATTTCTTTCCTGAAAGGTCAAAGGCTTTAAGATGTGAAACAGTGGCTGAACCATTAGCAGAAGCTTAAAGCAAATATGTGAGAGAAGAAATGCTAATGACAAATTAGAGGCAGGATCAAGTAGACTGACATGTGAAAAAAAGTCCTGAAACAAAAACAACATAGAAACCTTAAAGAGAAAGAAACACTTTGGGAATGAAGCAGGACCACTGGATGTGAATAATTAGCAAGGTGTATTCAATGTGTAGGAACGATAAAATCTGAAATGCTAAAACGGTGAGCTCTATTAAGAGTAAAATTGTGAAGTAAAAAATGAAAAGCCATTACAATGGAAGTGGTTCTCTTGACCTGTTGATTGACTGAAATATTTTCCAGCTTATTAAAATGTTCACTGGGGGCAGGTCATCCAAAGCTAAAAGCTAAGATACAAAGCAGCTCAGCACTCATATGCCCACTAATGTGTCAGAGAATTAATCACTGGCCAGTATTAATCACAGATGCCTATGAGTTTCTTTGAAAACTGGAGTACTGTTCTTGTGAAATGCTGTCTTAAAAGAAAGAGATTGTTCATTTGTTTACCATAAACACACACATAAGTAAAATGCCTTAATATGTCATTAATTATGTAAGACCTATTAGAAAGCCATGGGCCATGATCTGTATAGACACTTGATTTTTTTAACCAGCTTTTAAATTATAAAATCATATAACCTGGATAAAATGATCCACATAGATGGAGGTAGCATGAAAAGTAAATATTCTCTTCTGTACTTTTCAGACATAACCACTGCCACTTGTCCCATATGCTATTTTTAGAGAAGTTTTCCACAGGTACAGTTCTTAACCTGTGCTTTAGGAATATTTCATTTAAAACAGGTATCTTAATAATCTGCCACAAAGAGAGCAAAGATAATACAGTTAGAAGATAACAGAATAAACTGAGGAATTTAGAAAGCTCAAGCAAGGGTCAAGAAACACATAAATATGTAAATATATAAATGCTGGAATTGGGAAAACTCTTCCCAATATTTTTTTGCACCGTATGTTTGAGGTTGTTTCCTCCCCACCCTCGGGAGTGAATTAAAAGGGCTGAGGAGTAGAGTGAGAAAAATTAAACCTGAATCTTAGCCATGGAAGCCAGAGAAGAATTCAGATTCCTTTAAGGGAGGGATCGAGAATGCCCTTAGTTGTTCACCCTTCCTGAATTTCTCAGGTCATGTCTCATACTTCAAATTGTTGCATCTTGAATCTGTAGTCACATTTGTTTATTCCTTTGCTCATAAGATCATTTATAATAAATTTATAATAAATTTATTGTCACACAGTGTCTACTGTGTGACATTAGCTCTGCTCTCAAAGAGCTAACAGCAGAGCTAAAGAAAACAAGGCTAATGTACGGGAAACATTAGGAGAATAAAAAGAGATGATATACAATAAAGGGCTAAACTGAATATAATGAAGTGCTAGCCTACATGGTGCCATGAGCCACACTTAATTATATCCAGGCCAGAATCCACGTCTTGGGTCTAAAAAAAGTCTTCTACCTTCTCTTATTTTCCACTGTAGCTAACACCTGAGCTCAGACCAGTAAAGTAATTTAACAATGACTGTATTTCCAAGTTAAAAAGGAAATCTGCTGTTCTTGAAATGTGTATGTGTTCAAAAAATATCTGTTTAGTTTTTAGGGCAGGGAAGGTGGATTTGATTGCATTTAGTGATCGATCTTCAAATTTAATATTTCTGAGAAAAAGATAACATAGGTTCATAAAATTCTGAGAGAAGCCTAAGAAATCATCAAGGCCAATCCTTCATCTCCAGGTGAATGGAGCCTCTGACCTACTGCCTAGACAACAAGTTAAGGTGAAATTCTTGTATAGTTTTTCTTCCTGCATACATTGAATCAAAGTGCAAGCTGGCATCTGGTATGGGAACATTATAAAGCCATATGTGGTGCTCACTAATACAAAATGCCTGGAAGGAAACTAAGTTAATACATATGGTTTTAAATTTACAAACGAAGACTCATCCATCCTCAAAGACCCAGAATGCTCCCTGCTATGACATTAAAAAGAAGTGATGAAGGATATCTGTTTTCATTTGTGTGTCATCCTCTCCACACAGGCGAGGAAGAGAAGGACATGTGTGCCTTTCCAGGACTTGATCTGGGGCAGGCAGAGATTCTTCAAAAGGATTAAAGAGCCTGAGTTTTCTTAGATTTGTTACACTAATCTCATGTCAGAGAAAACTTTATTGTTGGGTCTTCAAAAGAATGACACGTATGCATCCTGCCAAAGTCATAAAAAACATAAAGGGATTCTGAAAAGGAAAAAACAATTATGTGCAAGAGACAAAGAGAAGACAGCTCTGGAGTGGAATCCTGTGCTACACCCCAATACTTCATGGTTTCCTTTTCCAGGAGAAAGAAATTTCAGCCTGCACTTTAACCCGTACATATTTGATTGGAGGGGACATTAATCAGAAGATTTATTTTAAAATTCTATGATTGACAAAGTAAATGTAGAAACAAGATATTCCATGTCTTCACTGTTGGCACAACCTCCTTAGGCTCTCAAAAAGAAAGTTTCTTTCCCTTCCAAATTTGACCTTTTCTATTTGGCAGATGTTGATTTTTTTTCTTCTGCCTGTGTTTCTAATGGAGCTTGAAATTAACATGGCTTTTTGTTTACCTCCTAATTTGTGTGCCGCCATCGTCAATGTTGTCAGTAGAGTGCTTGGAATAGGGTTTGCTTCTTGCTTCTGTTGAGCCAGCAAATGGAAAGAGGCAGAAAAGACGGTTCTGCTCTTCCCAGGCCAGTGTAAATTCTTCTTGTTACAGAAATGGTCTTCACTAAGCAGCCAATGACCTTCTACATTGTTGGTTGTAAAAGTCAATGATCATCTTGAAGTGCTCATCTTCAATGGCATTTATGTCATGTACCCTTTGACATCCTGACTCCCTCTATTTCCTGTGAAACATGGTACCCAGACCCAGTACCTGGGCCCTCTGGGTTCTCTCCTCCTCAGTTCTTCAGATGTTCCCTATATGGAGATGGCACCCAATTCACCTGTTTTCCTGGTTTTGCCTTTTCATTCTAAGTTATGCTGAGGGTTCATGGTCACATCAAATTCAGTTTGGAAAACAGAGAGGTAAAAGTTCTCCTTTCAGAAAGCATAGTGGACCCTCAACAACAGCATCTTTGCTTTGATTTTTCAAGTCTTCACAGCTGTTGACCCTGTTGTTTTGTCCATTAGTCAGCTTCTGTTGCTTCATTACCAACTCACCTTTTCCATGAAGATTTTCCATCAGTAAATACATTTGAGAAACATAGAAACCTCTTAATTTTTCTGTTTTAACTTCAAAAACATTTCTTTTTTTTAAACAATTTACTGTTCTAACCTTTTAAAAGTATACGGTTCAGTGACAGTACAGTCACAATGTTGTGCAACTATCAATGCTATCCCTTTCTAAGAGCCTTTTCATCACCCTGAAAAGAAACTGTGTGCCCAATAATAATTACTCTCCACTGCCCTCCACTCCCCAGGGAACCTCTATTCCACTTTCTATCTCTATTTTATGCCTATCCTAGACACCTCCTATATGTGGGATCATGCAATATTTGTCCTTTAGTGTCAGCTTATTGTTTTCAGCATAAGCTTTTTGATTTAGTCATGCTAAAACATCTATCAGAAATTTATTCCTTTTTATGGCTGAATAATATTTCATTGCATGTATATACTACATATTGTCCATTTCTTTGGTGATGGAAATTTGGGTTGTTTCTACCTTTTAGATATTGGTGTATATGTATGTAATTTTTTTGGGTCACTGTGTTCACTAGAAGAACCTTCTTTTGCCTTATAAATTTCTCCCCTCTATTCAGATATCAGGTCTAGCCAGTGCTCAGTGATGAGCAATCTCTGGGTCCACATGTTGGGTCTGGATGCTGCCCCAGTTGCTTATGTGTTTGCTTTCAGATGCATGCGTTACCTTCCTCACCTGCTCTCTTTGTGTGGACCTCCATTTCCCTCGCACCCTGGCTTCTAGCTGGTTGCAGCTAATGTGAGGTACTAGAAGGAAACCTAGGGGCAGGAGAAGGGAAAGGCCTGCATATTTCTTCCTCTGTCACTTGCTTCTGGTGGCATCTTTGGCAATAGCTGCATTTCCTCCTGGCTCCAGTTTCCACTGGGGTCCGATCTGCCCAGCAGCCTGTGCTTCAAGACTACGCCTTCTCCAGCTCCAGAGAAGCTAGAAACTTCCTGTTGTTGCCAATTTCTTGGTTCCTTATTTTTGATATTCAGCTCTTTTATTGCTCGTGTTGTTAATTTCCTGCATCAACTTCCCTCTGTGCTTCTGACTGTAACCTCACTGATAGTTGTCCCATTGGAAAAAGAAGGTCCGCAGTTCTAAGGGTACAGAACCTGGGCCGGTGACCCTGGTTGCCCTGAATATATCGCCCAGCTACTAGAATTATTGGCTGTGATTCTGTTTAACATCAGTCTCTTTGGTAGTTGGGTGTGGCCATGTGAACAAGGTCTGGCTAAAGTGATGTAATGAGATATATTGTGTGGAATATTCTCAACCTTCAAAAGTTAGCTGCCCCACATTTTCTCTGGAGTTTCATGCTGGAGCAGGAGAACATGGACCACAGTCAAGAGTTAAAGGCTGGAAGGAGCCTGAGTCCTTGAGAACTCTGTGGAGTTAAGTTACCACCACAGCCTTGCTCTATCTACCTCTGCAATTTTACATGAGCAGCAAGTAAAACTCCTTTTTGACTAAGCTGTTGTTATTTTGAGCCTGTGTTTATTGCAGCCAAAGTGGATCCTAATCAATTTAGGACCCAGATCATGAGCTTGGTTTCTGTCCCTGAAAGCTGATGAATTTTCTTGTACCTTTTCTTAATTAAAGCAAGGTGCCGGATCCTCTGATCTTAACCTAAGTTTTGGCCTCCTCCTGTTTATACTTCGAATTGACCTATTCTCCTCTACAAAGCTTTCAAAAATCTGTATTCCATTTAACAGCTTCTGCTTTGCCTATTAAGTTTTCTCTGAAAGGGGGGTAAAATCCAAGCTGATATCCAACCTAGAAAATGATTAAAGTCTGGATGTTAGAGAATTTTTAATTAAAAGCCTGGGAACATTGTTCCTCAGGTATTAATAAAGTCAGTAAAATGGAGAACCAGCGTGACCTAACATCACAAGGCAGGCCGTTAGTGTCCTGGTCTGATGGCCCCTCTTCATGGAGCTGATGGGCTATAACTGTTCCTAATGACTGCCAAGCACAGATAAATCTCACCTACACTTTACCCAAGTGGGCATCAATTAGAAATATGGACTTTTAGGATGGTGGTTACCAAACTTTATTGTGTGTGAAAATCATTTGGGGGAACTTGTCCAAAATGAAGACTCACTCATGATTTAGTTGCACTGGGGTGGGGGCCATGGACTGCCTGTTAAAAAGGACCCCAGGTGCCTCTCCAGCACATGGTCCATGGGCTACACTGTGAGAAACACTGCTGCATGGGAATTCATAATGGCTGCAGGGCAGCCACAGTGGAGAGAGGGGTCATCAGCTGGGGGTGGGATTAGGGAACATTAATCTTTGTCTATCATGTGCCAGGCCTCTGCAAGGTGTTATTCACATACCACACCCGTTTGTGCTCCTAATGAACCTGTACAACTATTATTTTTACCCTTGTTTTATAGTAATTAGATGACCTGTCTAAAGTTAGAGAGGGGCCCTAGAGCACAGGAGTTCGTGCTGAGTAGATTCTATCACTCTGGATTCACTCTGTGCCTGATGCCTGGGATGCGGTTGTGCATGGAAAGCGCCACAGGCCCTCCATCTTGGGCTTCCAGTTGGTTGGGCTCTGCTAATGGGAAGTGCTGACAGAAGGCAGGAAGGAGGAAGGGGAGTGAGTCAGGGTATTCATTCTCCCAGCGTCCCTTACTGCAGGCCGCCAACGATGGTCCCCTGAGCAAAGGTCACAGCTGTTGCTGGCTCCTTCCACCTGTCTTCCTCCTTCCACGTTCCTACAACATTTCCCTTCTGCAGAGAGAACACCGGCCTCAGCTGACGGTGGATGCCCTTCCTCTTTTCCTCTCTAAGATGAGGTAGTATGCCAACCCTCTCCTTCCCCTGTAACCTGTCCATGACTTCACAGTGACAGTAGTTTCTTTATCAAGTTCTCCAAGTCACTCTGAGTGCTCCATCTGATTCGTGCCAGGAACCTTCCTGACTCAGACTGCTTGGCTCTGAAGTCTTCCTCTGTCAACTGTTTTATATGCCATCACTCCATCCTACCTTCACGGTGACAATGATGTGATGGTGACACTGGCCAAGCACTTATATGCAAGGTGTTGTGATGAGTGCTGACACTGATACTTTTATTCAATTTCCACAGCTATGCTGTGTCTAAGGTGCTGCTTCACCCCCATTTCATAGAGGAGGGAAATGAGGCTAGGGTTACTGATGATCTCAGCAGTGCAGGTAAAGAGTGGCATCAATGCATACTCCTCTCAGGCACATGGTTAGCACACGTGGCTTCCCCAGTGAAATGTGTGAGTACAATTCTTGAAAATTGTGAGAAGTCTATGGCATTTATTTTTCAGAACCATACATCACAACTCAGTTCCAGTCCCTCCATCGCACAGGTGAGCAGCTGTAGTAGCTACCAAACGAACCTCCAGCTTGCCTCTCCTTCCCCTGTATCCTCCTTATCACACTGCTGGATTAATGTTTCTCAAATTCATTTTGATTACGGTTTACCTTCTGGAAATGATCAATATAATTCAAAGGAGATTGCTGGAATAAGCTCACACGCAGGTGATACAGAGACTTCAAGGATAAGCTCTTTCTGATTTGCAAATTATTTTTCCAGCCTTGAAAGCAACTACTTACTATATAGCCAGAAGCCTAAAAAACCAAGTTATATTCATGATTAAATCATAATCCATGAAGACACCTTATATTTACAAAATAAGATATTCTATAGCCTTTGCTTATGGAGTTTTCTTCACTTAACATTCTATTACTTCTCTAAAAATTTCCACGAAGTCTTTCCATATTACTTTCACTTAGCTCTGGGGTCTCTGATTATAATAGGCCCATATTTACTGTCTCATTTTATCACAATTTATTTTTATTTTTTTAAAAGAGAGAGGATAGTGAGAGAGAGAGAGAGAGAGAGATGGGGAGAATCAATTTTTATTGAGTTTTTCACATGGCTTTCATTGCTCTGACACTTAGTTGTATACGTGGGTGCTGGGGTTTAAACCTGTGTACTTGTGCATGCTGGGCAAGCACTGTAACCACTGAGGGCTCCAGCCCTCTCCTATCACAATTTATGTTCCTGGTTAGGAACATGAGTTCCATTCATATTTACTGAATAACCACTATGCTCTCCTCAGTATATCCCCATCCATGGAACAAAAAACCCTGTGCTTTGCCCTCATGAAACCTCCTCCCTGGTGGCAGACAACATCAGAGGTACTTAAGGAATAATTATTGAAGGAGAGAAGACCTTTAAAGGTTTTCCTACTTAAAGAAAAGTTGAATTCACATCCAAGATGTCTGCTGTCACATCCAGGAATGAGGACAGGAACAGGCCCTGGCATTTTGCCTATGATATTCTTTTGCTCAGAATGTTTTTCTTTGATCTACATTCCTCCTCAGTATCTGTGCACTCTTCCACCGCAGGTATGACCTGTCTAATTAGAAAACAATCACTTCCTCCTGAAGGCTGCCTGCTTCCTTTATATCGTCTCCATGTTTCCCACTTATGCCGCAGCCTGACACCATCTGTTTATCTACTAGTTTCTCTACCTTGGTGGGCAAGTGAAGTTCATCATCTATTCCATTCTGGAGGACAGTGAGCCTCACGGTACTGAAGAGACTGTAAAGCCAAAGAACTGCATTTTAAAGACTCCCTTGCAGCTCAATTATAGATGCAGCCATTTAGGTTCTCCTCCATGGGATTTGGGGAGGGGAAGCAAGGTGGAGGCTGCACATCCACAGCTGCGGAAATGCTGAGCTACTCTGTGGCAGCGCTCCGAGGATCAGCCAGCACTCCACGGTGTACAGTGGCAGCTGCAGTGACGGTGGGTTCCTGATCCCTGGATCCCAGAGAAGACAGTGTGCACTTGACTTCAATGGCTTTGCTGGTGTTCTCCTGAACCCCATGTCTCATAATGAGGCAGTCACTGTCCTTAGAAGGCCAAGTGTCCTTCTGGGATGCCCTTTTCAGTTTCCTTCCTAGGATTCTAGTACAGAGCTTGGACTTCTGTTAACAATTCTGGAAGCATCCAATCTCCTACGTTAAAAACCTTTTGCTTAAAATATCTAGAATGGTTTCTAATTCTTGTACTTGATACCTGATTGACAATCCTACAAAGATAATTTTTTGAGAGCAGGGTCTATATCTTTTTATTTTTGTTTCTTCTGAGTCTATGATAGTGCCTGTTATAGAAAAATGTTCATGTATGTTAATATGAATAAGCATTTTACTAGTCTAATAATCACTAAATGTTCTTTATTAACATACTTAATTCTTATAACAGCTTTGTGAAGTCCAGGACAATTAGTCTTATTTTGCAAATAAAAAGATGAGTCCTGGAAAGGTTTGGCAAATTGCTCAAAGAATCTCCTGCAGCACATCGTAGTGATCATCATATTCCAACTGATTTGTGTTGTCTTCAAAATCCATGCCCTTTCTATTTTTCCATTGCTATCATCTATGGTAAATAGATTTCAGAAGAAAAATAGAGATGATATTACTAATTATTTTCTTGATTCATTGGAAACACGATTACTGAGCTGAAGAAGTTGACTTTTGAGAATGATCATGGGTTAGGGTTAGGGTTCAGGAACGAAACTGACCTTGAAAAGTCAGTAAGATACAGCAGTAGGTGGTTGAGAGCCTTCTTTGGAGTAATCCACCTCCCTCCCACCCCACTCCACCTTTATAATCACAGTCACAGAGGGATCAATAGAATGCTGCTGAAGGCCTCCTGGCAGGAGCTGCCTTAGTGAAAGCCAAAGGAATTCATAGTCTTTCAGGGTCTACCAGTTGCTGGTGGAAGATAATTGACTTGCATCCAACAGAGTATTCCTGGGACACTGAACTGGACAACCCAAAATGGCATTCTTAAAAAAATAAGAGCCCTTAGGAATTTTCACTATTTTCCAATCCCATTATGGTGATTATTACATAAGCAGACTGAACTTATCTGTCTGTTTTCACTCAAGATTTGCCACTAGATACATTGGAATTTTAATGTCATATGATTCTATATTCTGCAAATTAAAATAGTATGGCATATTGGCTGGGGATAGAATATTTTACATTTCATTACATCTGCAACTATTATACCTCAGCTAAGTTGTAAATTTCCTGCCACCTCAAGACTTCATTCAGCCATATGCCAAATACTTTCTTATTGTAGGAGACACATCAAGGTGTCTTACTGCAAACACAGTACAATCCAGAGAAGCTGAATGCAGAGGCTGCTCTGTTTCCCTTCTGGATTATGGACTAATCCAGAGGGAACACCTAGAATGCAGGAGAAAGACATGACCTGGATTGAAGTCCTCTACATTTTAGAGACGTGTCAGCAAACTAAGGCCTCTGGCCAAGTCTGGTCCACCACCTAAAATTTTTTATTTTTCAGTTTATTTTTTAGTACTAGGGATTGAACCCAGGGGTGCTTACCCACTATTTTTCAGATCTCCAACCCTTTTTATGTTTTTACTTTGAGACAGAGTCTTGCTAAGTTGTTAGGGCCTTGCTAAATTGTTAAGGCTGGCTTTGAAATTGCTATACTGAGTCACTGGGATTATAGGCATGTGCCACCACAGCCAGCCAAACTTCATTGTTTAAATAAAGTTTTATTGTGACACAGCCATTACACACTCATTTACATATCATGGCTGCTTTGGAACTGTACCAACAGAGTTTAGTAGTGGCAAAAGACTCAACAAATTATCTAGCTCATGAAGCACAGAATATTTAATATCTAGACCTTTATAGAAAACGTCTGGGTATCCCTGTTTTAGAGCATTTCCTTAAGATGCAGTTATACCAGACTCACGGTAGAGTTTCAGATTTAATCCAAAGCAGGTTTAGGTGATCGAAAAGAAGACACAGATGCTAAGACTAACATGTGCTTGGAGGCTCTGCAGGAGCATCTTGTAATCTTTGGCAATTGCTACTTTACTAATTTTTTCAATTAGGTGCTCAGAATTTCTGGCTATTTGCTCCCTCTGACTATCAAAGTTATTGATACTATGCCTCCACCTCCTCTTCTTCCTATTTCTTTCCACACTGTCAGAATTCCAGAATCCCTTACACAAATCTGTCAGAGCCAGCCTGTGTTGCCCACTACTGCCTAAGTGGCCTCCTGATCTCCTCCCTGTCACTAGCCCTCATGCCCTTCAATGCACTGATAATGTCTCGCCTCATGAACATTTCATCGTTGCTTTTGTTGTGTTCTCTAAGTTCTTATGGGATTTGCAGCATTTAATTATAAATTATTGTAGAATATTGTTCCATGTGGGTTAGTCTCTTTTCTCCTTGCTAAATATGTATATTACACCCTTCCTCAACTGTTCCTACCATCAGCATCTCCAACTCCAGCTTCTATTAAACTATCTGTAGAGCAAATATGCCTAAAGGACATGCTCTATACACTTTTTAATGCATAATATCTAATACAACAGACATTTTGGTAATAATTTTAACTAAAATATAAGACAGGGGAAACTGAGTTTCAGAAAGATTAAATAGTACGTCCAAATAAAAATCAGTTAAGAATTATCTAGCAAGAATTGGAGCTGGATTCAAAGGCTGGACTTACTTCAAAACTCCTGGTCTGGGGCTGGAGTGGTAGCTCGGTGGTTACCACACTTGCCTGGCATGTGTGAGGACATAGGTTCAGATCCCTGCACTTTGTACACAATGAAGTGTTGGAGCAATGAAAGCCACATGAAAAACTAAATAAAATAGATTCTCTCTTTCTCTCTGTCTCTCTCTCTTAAAAAATAAACACCCCAAAAACTCCTGGTCTTTCCCACCTAGACTCACATGATGTACGTAATGAGCCAGGGAAAGTCAGTCAATCACCTTGGTTAGGTATTAAATGAAATAAGCATATTCTCATAGTTATGGCAATTGGCAATCCCTTTCTTAAGAAGATTAGACCAAATTTCTGGGGACATAACCATGGAAGAAAAATCTGAAATTTGCACTAATGTGATTATTATATGGATCGTAAGACTGGAGCCTTTCCCTTCCTTCCGGAGCCATTGGCACAAATCACTAATGGCGATTTAAGAGATTTCCTTCTATTTCAAGTCTGCTGTGGGAAATAAAATATTTTATGTCATAAACATTTGCACAATCAAGCTAGAAATCCATGTAGAATATAAACCAATTTATGCCCCTATATTGACACATTAGCACAAAGCACCAATGTTATGCAGGTGTGAGAGCAGCAGGCAGGAAAATAAAATAATCTGAGGGTGATGTGCTAATTCACAAGTAGAGAGGTGGTGGCCTGGAATTTGTTCACTAGGCCAGATACAAGACAAGAGCTCCAAAGCTGAGGTGATGGTTTCAGAGTTCTTCCAAGATGTAAATGTGAGAGCTGCCTATCTTCCACTCTCCTCTCCTGCAGGTAACTACTTACAGTGACTTTGCTGGCAAACTGAATGTACCAGGGCTCATCAGGAATAACATGGAAATTAACAGAGTGGTGTTTTTTTTTTTTCCAGAAATCATGCTATATTGGGACCATTCTGAATAGCAGATAAGATGTATAATTAGTGACTTCAAAGAACAATGTAGTTTCTTCAGGGTAAAGATGGTGGCTGTGTAGCAGAGGAGGTCAGATCATACACCTTTGCAAGGAGCTTCGCCTGTAACCTAGTTTAATGTATTTCTCCCCAAATTTGAATTACCCTGGTTTACATGACTGAACAGAAAGAAAAAAATGCTCAAATTTATAAAGGTTTTCCCTTCTAACAATAATTTAGCAGTTATCTAGCTTCCCAATGTAGCTTTTTATTAATATATGTATAAACAATGTGTGATAAGGGGATGGAAAGAAGTGAAGACAAGGAGAGAGACAGGGATAAGAGGGGTTCTATGTTGATGAATAATTCTTTTACTTAAAAAAGATGAAAAGTAATTTTTTTTAAAGAAAGAAGGATAGAGTGATACAGAGAAAGAGAGAGAGAGTCAATTTTATTTAGTTTTTCAACTTTTTTTTCTTAGTTTCTCCAATGCTTAGTTGTGTGTATGTGGTGCTAGGGATCAAACCTGGGTCCTTGTTCATGCCAGGGAAGTGCTCTAACCACTGAGCAACCACTCCAGCCCCAAAGGAAAACATTCTTGAGATGATTTTTTGCCTTTAATTTTCTATACATTTTTCTTCTGTATCTGCCAAACTATTTAAATTAATAAATTTTGTAGAATAAAATCAAATCTAAATACCATTAAGTAGGATGTGGCTCTATTTAATGGAAATATGAATATATTTTATATACCATCTTTCTTTAATTTTTATTTTGAAATAATTATAGGTTCATAGGAAGTCACAGAAAAATATACAGAGAGGGGGTATATGTACCCCAACTAGGAAACTGATACTGGCACAGTCCACCAGTTTTACAAGTATGTATGTGTGTGGTGCATGTGCACGTGCATGTGCATATGTGTGTGCGGTGTGTCTGTCTGTGGAGTTCTACCACCTGTTGCTGTGTAGCCACCTCCATGATTCAGACATGGAGTTGTCTCAGTACCAGGAGGGCTCCCTCATGCTACATATACTTCTACAGTCATATCCATCACTCAGTCCCCATCCCTCATGCCTACAACCATTAATTTGTTCTCCATCTGTAAAATTGCTACTTTAAGAATGATGTGTGCACAAAATCAGGGTATATAACCTCTTGAAATTATCTTGATTTCAACATGACTCAGCACAATTCCCTTGAGATCTATCACCTCATATTTTGTCATATACCAATAGTTTGTTCCTTTTTATTGCTAAATAATATGCCATGGTGTGGAGGTACCGCAGTCCTGGAGTTGATTGATTCATGGCAGAATTCTACCAAATGTTCTCAGAAGAATTATCACAGATCCTCTACAAGCTTTTTGATGAAATTGATAGGATTGGAGCACTACCAAACACTTTTTATGAAGCAAATATAACTCTCATACCAAAATCTAACAAAGACTCATCAAGAAAAGAAAACTATAGACCAATTTCCCTGATGGACATAGATGCACAAATTCTTAATAAAATTCTAGATAATTGGATCCCAAAGTGCATTAAAAAGATAACACATCATGATCAAGTGGGCTTCATTCCTGGAAAACAGGGCTGGTTCAACATTCACAAATCAATAAATGTAACTCACCACTTAAATAGAATTAAAAATAAAAATCATATAATCATCTCAATCAATGCAGAAAAGGCCTTTGATAAAATTCAGCATCCTTTTATGCTCAAAACCCTGGAGAGGATAGGGATTAAGGGAGGATATTTTAACTATGTAAGATCCATTTACTACAGACCCATAGCAAACGTTGTACTCAATGGCGAAAGACTGAAAGCATTTCCTCTTAATTCAGGAACGAGACAAGGCTGCCCACTTTTACCACTGTTATTCAATATAGTCCTTGAAACTATTGCCAGAGCCATCAGACAAGAGAAGGAAATCAAACGAATTCAAATAGGAAAAGAAGAAGTCAAGTTGTCTCTATTTGTGCATGACATGATCCTCTACCTAGAAGATCCTATAAGCTCAACCAGGAGACTTATGGAACTTATAAACGACTTCAGCAAAGTGGCTGGTTATAAGATTAATGCCAATAAATCATTAGCTTTCCTATACTCCAGCAACAAGGACACTGGAGAAGAAATTAGGAAGTCTGTCCCTTTTACCATCTCCTCCAAAAAAAATAAAATACTTGGGCATAAATCTCACAAAGGATGTCAAGGACAATGAAAATTATCAAACTTTAAAAAAAGAAATTATACAAGATCTGAGTATATGGAAAAACATTCCATGTTCATGGTTAGGTAGAGTCACAATATCATCAAAATGGCCATTTTACCCAAAGCCCTATACAGATTTAATGTAATCCCTATCAAGTTACCAGCATCATTCTTCATGGATATAGAAAAAGCAATACTCAAATTTGTATGGAATAACAGAAGACCCAGAATAGCCAAAACACTACTCAGCAAGAAGGAGGAGGCGGGAGGCAGCTCAATTCCTGACCTGAAATTATACTACAAGGCTATAGTAACAAAAACAGCATGGTATTGGTACCAAAACAGAAATGAAGACCAATGGAATAGAATAGAGGACTGTGAGATGAACCCTCATATCTTTAACCCTCATATCTGATATTTGATAAAGGGGGCAAAAGCAAAGTGTGGAAGAATGACAGCCTATTCAACAAATGGTGTTGGACAAATTGGTCAGTTATATGTAGACAACTAAAACTGGATCCTTACCTTTCACCCTGCACAAAAATTAAATCAAAATGGCTCAAGGATCTGGATATTAAACCAGCAACTCTGCAATTGCTTGAAAAAGAAGTAGGATTGACATTACATGACATAGGGATTGGCACAGCCTTTCTTAACAGGACTCCCATGGCACAAGCAGTAAAATCAAGGATAAATGCATGGGATGCAATTAAACTAAAAAGCTTTTGCACAGCTAAGTACTTAGTCAAGAATTTCAAGAGAGAACCTACAGAATGGGAGAAAACCTTTGCCCGCTACACCTCGGACAGAGGGCTAATATCCAGAATATACAAAGAACTCAAAAAATTGAATACAAAAACCACTAATAACCCAATTAATAAATGGGCTATGGAACTAAAAAGAAGTTTCTCAACAAAGAAAGTACAAAAAGCCCATAATCATATGAGAAAATGTTCTACATCACTAGCAATAAGAGAAATGCAAATCAAAACTTCACTGAGATTTAATCTCACTACGGTCAGAGGGGCAAAAATGAAGAATATGAACAATGACAGATGCTGGAGGCTGTGGGAAAAGAGGAACACTGTTACATTGCTGGTGGGACTGTAAACCAGTACAGCCACTCTGGAAAGCAGTGTGGAGAACCCTCAAAAAATTAGGGCTGGACCTGCCTTTTGACCCAGCTACCCCACTCCTGGGTATCTTCCCCAAAGAGCTAGAATTGGCTTACTATAGAGATACAGCTTCATCAATGTTTATAGCAGCTCAATTTACTATAGCTAAATTATGGAACCAACCCAGATGCCCCTCACTTGATGAATGGATCCAAAAACTGTGGTACATATATACAATGGAATACCACTCTGCTATTAGAGAAAATGATATTATGGCATTTGCAGCCAAATGGATGGAGATGGAAAAAATTTTGCTAAGTATCCCAAACTCAGAGACTCAAGGGCCAAATGTTTTCTCTCATTTGTGGAAGCTAGAATATAAGCGGAAATAGTTCGTTAAATGGCTAACCTAACAATTACCTCAACAATATGAATTCTTACATGATCATGGGGAACTGTGCTAAGATTCCTGAGGGATGTAGGGAGGGGAGTAGGAAGGGGGGAAGAGAACAGGAAGGTCATCAAGGTGACCAGAGGGAGGTAGTATGGGTGAATCTAATCTGAGGGGAACCTCCGACTTTCATAAGAAGTCCAATTAACTTGGGGCTTAAGTAGGGGGAAACATGGAACCATGGGGAACCCAAAGCAGGGAAACCATGGTCTGGCACCAGTACTGCCTTGTTCTGTCATTACACTGTTGTTCTTGATTGTTTGATGATGAACCCTTCCTAATTGTAAGACCATGTCTACCGAATTAAAAAAACAAAGAAAAAAAAAAGAAGACTGGCTTAGCATCTCATCCGTACAGAGATACTCTCACAAGGAACCATTGCTGTGTGCTTTTTGCAGATGCTGTTAATTTCCTAACTGCTTTTTGTAGCTCTCCTGAAATAATACCAATAAAACATCTGCAAACCCTGCAAGTCTGCAAAGTCCCGTTCTTGTCTTCAAATTTTAGAACTCTGGCACCTAGATTAAAAGGCAATCTTAACCACCTGATCAAAAGTTTATAGGTTATAACCTGCTTTAAGTTTATAGTTTAATTCTATAATTTCCATAACTAGCTTCCCCTTGATCTCCTAAATTCCTGAGTGTGGATTTTCCTCAAAGGAGTGAGAGATGCCTCATCTTACCCTTTTGTAAGACACCTGTGTATGAAACGTTTTTTTGAGCCCAGAGAGGGCCATGGACTTGTGTCAGACACTGAGCACTGGTAATAGAATCCTAGGAGGTGGGGGTGATATTGCATAGGCTTGTTCAAACATGGGTCCTGAAGGGTTTTGGATAAGCCCTTTGAAATAGTTATTGAAGAATAAACCTCAGGGGGCCTTGAAAAGGTTAGGAAAAAAGCCTTGATAATATTCCCTTTAGAGATGTTGTTGGAAAAGCAAAATGAACTCCCTGCTAAGGAGAAGGGAGGAAGAAGGGGAAATTGCTCTGGGCCAATAATGAGCATTCACCCCTATTGGGACTGATGGAAACTTCTTCGGGGCAGTGAGGGGGAGCAGCATCTGCTGAGGAGTCACTACTAGGTTTCAACCTGAAAGCTGCATCTCCAAAATCAATGTGAAGAGATTAGAGATTTCTGGTATCATCTTCCCTGCAAGGTTAGTTACTCTTGAAATGCTGCAGGAGGGCCAAATTTTGAAAATACTGACACTGCTAACTTCCTTTTTTTGCCTAATAACCTAAAAATTTTATAAATCTTAGAACTAGCTAATATGATGCTAGAACAAAATTTTTCATGAGACTTAAAGTGACAGATGCTACACACCAAAGGAGAAGTATAACACCGCAAGGCACAATTGTCAAGAAACATGTGGAGCCCATTAGCTTAACCTCTCCACCACAACAACATAAAAGAGCATATAAAGGTTGGGAGCTATGTTAAGGAAGATTAATTTAAAATTTAGAAAGTAGCTGTGGTTGATAAAGATGTGGGACAATCAGAAGTCTTCTACACCCCTGAAGGGAGTGCTGATTGGTGCAACCACTTGGAGAGAGTAGAAGAATCTACTTTGGCTGAAGATCTATGTAATGGGTTGAACTACGTTTTCTCTCAAAATTCACATGTTAGTATACCAACCCCCCTCAGAATATGACTGTATTTAAAAATAGGATTAAAATGCAATTAAATTATAATGAGGTCATTAGGTTGGGCACTGACCAATAGAGCTGGAATCCTTATAATAAGAGGAAATGTGGACCTGATACAGGGAGCAAGGACCTTGTGAAGACAGGGAAAGGATGGCCTTCTACAACCAAGAAGAAAGACCTCAGAAGAAACCAATCCTATAGACACCTCAATCTCAGATTTATAGGTTCCAATTCTGGGAGAAAATAAATTTCTACTACTTCAGCCACCTAGCTCATGGTACTTTGTTATAGCAGTTATAGTAAACCAAGACAATGGACCACCTCTATGTCCCAGGAGCTCCAGTCCTAGTGTTACTAGGAAGATGTATAAACATATTCACCCAAATACTTGTCTGGGTATATTCAAAGCAGCACTTTTACAGAGTAGCCCCACACTGAATACCCATGAACTATGGAATTAATGAATTGAGGTATATTCACATGCTAAACAGTGTAGAAGACAGGAACACTCTAAAACTGTAAGTGAATCTCACAAAGAAAATGTTGAATGAAAGGCAGACACCAAGAGTATATAAAGTATCATTCCATTTATCCTAAGTGTACAAAAAATAGACAACACTCTCCTTTACCATTAGAATTTAGCATCATATTTACCCCTTGGCAGTGGTTAACTGGAAGAGAGTAATGAGAGGGACTCCAGTAATGTTCTATTTCTTGATATGGGTGGTAGTGACTTGATGCATTCAATTTGTCAAAATCTACTGAGCCGTACAATTAATATAGCTACACAGAAAATGTCATATTTCAATGGAAAAGTTTTAGAAGGAGGTTTTGTTTTGTTTTATAAAGAAAGCTGGTAGGAGTCTTTCATTCCGTAAATTGCTTATTTTGGGATAGAAAAAGGAGGTGCTGCTTTCTGTTCCCAAGTTTGCTGAGACAGCTGCAAGGGAACTCTCAAGGAAGGTGGCATGTCTCTGAAAGCCTGAGGGATAGGTAGCGTGAGGGACCTGAAGAGCCAGACCTGTGACTCAGTAACTGCTCTAGTGGCAGAATGAACGAGAGGTTTGGATGCTGGGGACAGTCTGTCCTTGAGTGTGTCATTTCCTGTGGACCAGATCTGGACCATCCATTAATGAGCTGGTGTGGAGGCCACTTAAATGGGAAAACACATCTCAAACCAGAAGTGATGGATTACTAGAATACTGTGAGTCAATCAAAACACAAATTTATGGAAGGATACAGGTGAATTTTCCACTGGTGAGCTACCTCACCAGTGATATCTGAAGAACAGTGAAAGGTGGAAGCCAGCTTGTGTTGGTCCAGTGAGGACTTTCCAGCCTCATTTCCCTTTGTCCTGCTGGAATCAAGCAAAGTTGAGAAAGCCCTAGTTAGCAATGGAAGGAATTCTATGTGGCTATTTTTTTTTTCTGACATGCTCCACACTGAGAAAGAGAGGAAAACCACTAATACTTGAATTCATAACTCAGCCATCGGATGCCTGGTGGAAATTGGGGACCATGAAAAAAATAGCCAAAATTACAGAGCAATTTATAAATTACTATTATGCTCCTCAAACTTATACTTGGAATATTTACTTCTGTCTCAGTAGTTCACATGATCTGGAAGCTTGGGCCACTTGTAGCCTACTCCCTTGATATCATACAAGAGGAACTGTGTTCAACAGAAGCAGGGGTGCAGGAGAAAGAGAAGTTGAGGGTAATTTCACGTCAACAAATATACGTAGATGAAGGAGATAAGAGCAAGTTTAGTGGCTGAGGCAATATTCCAGTTCAACTTCGTTGTGCTGTGTTTGATGTTCCTGTGGGATATGAAGATGAAAATTTTCTTTGGAGAGCTGCAAACTTACGAATTAGGCTTGGCAGGACTAGTTAGAATTAGCATTGTCAGTATGTGGGTGTATGTGTGTGAATTTCATCAGTTCCCTGGAATTTTATCCATGGTTCCCTTGTGGGAAGGCAGGGTTTGGGAATCTTAGGCTGAGAACTCCTGCCTGAGGGAAGAGCGGTCTTCATTTTTCTTTTGGAGAGAAAAATTGCTTATGGGTAGGGTGGAAGTTTTGAGTCTTACCCTGGCAGTATGACAGTAGGATGCAGTGGTGTAGGGACAGACTTGGAGCTAGACTCTTTGGCTTTAAACACTAGCACTCCTGTTTATTAGCTGTGAGACGGGCTGTTATTGAACCACCTTACTTCTGCATGCCTCAGTTACCGTATCTGTAAAATGAGGAAGATAATAGTAGCCCACCACGTGGGTGATTGTGAGGTTCAATGAGGATTACTTTACCTATTCTTATCTTCACCTCCACTCATCAATATCTCTTGCCACATTGGGCACCTTTAGATACTGAAGGTGCTGCATTCTCTTTCCCCCAAAATGGCTGCACATACTCTTTTTCTGTGTGGAAGACCTTCCTCACTGCTCTTCACATGACTGACACCTTCTTGGCCACTGGGGCTCAGCTTAAACACCACTTCTCAGAAATACCTTCCCAGAAACTGTCTCTGAAATAGGCCACTCACCATTACCCTGCCTCTAGCCATCCTTTGTCACATGTGTAATCTTTGCATTAGCTGCTGTTGTCTGTGGTGAGCGCCATAACAGCTGGGCCATGATCCTCTCTGTAGCTGAGCACCTACCACATAATTAGCTCTCCACAAATATTCATTAAATGAACTGGAATATGGAGCGCCTGAACATACAAGAGACATCTCTGGCTCTATTTGTGCCTCTGGACAGTGCATCCACTTTCAAGGTGGGTACAGACTTCATTTGTGTTCTTAGTCATGTTCTGGGGCAGGTAGAAGGGTAGTCACATTTTTACATTAAAATATTTTCCGGAGCTAGAGAGGTGGTTCAGTATTAGAGCATTTACTGGCAGGCATGCGTGAAGACCTGGGTTTGAACACCAGCACCACATACACAACTAAATGGAGAAAAAACAAAAACCAGGTGAAAAAAATAAAATTAACTCTCTCTCTCAAAAAAATTTTTTTTCAAGGTAGCATTTAGTCTTCCTTCAAGTACTGGAAGGACCCTTTCTCTTAAGCCAACATAAGATAATTATATAAAATTATATCCACATAGGTGCACACATAATATGTACAGTTAATGTTTCTACCAAGCCAATATTTTATCATCAAAGTGATAGAAAAGAGGTTTATCTAGCTTTCGGGAGTCAGACTTCAAGTTCTGATTGTTCTTGTTTAACTGAGTGATTTTGTCCAAATTATCCTCTTTAAGCCTTAATTTTTCATCTTACATATGACAATTTAAAAATATTTGCTAGGGCAGAGACTGCTAAATATCCACCAAAATTCATTCTCCCCTTTACACGTCTAGAATCAAATTCCAAACTTCTCTCAAGTCTGGTGTGTTTCTGTGATTAAGGTCTTGCCATCAGAATGTGAGCATAAGTAACGTTTGTGACCTCTGTTTACTTGCTTAAGACCCTTTACTTTCAGGCTGGATCCCTAAATGATTATGTGGGACAGAGTCACTAACCAGCAACCTTGAGCTAGAAAATGTTAAATGACAAAAACCCAGGCCACTAACTTTTGGAACACATTTGTTACACAGCTAGAGTTTTTATGACTAATACACATGTCTGAGCTACTTTATAGGACTGTGAGAAATGGGAGATGTAATGTATGGGGAACAGATTTGGAAGGTAACAAGGGATACAAAAATTTGTCATCATTATTATTAATACTAAGAAAATAAATAATTGAGAATGCCTGACATTCCATATTTAGTATTATTTATTGAACGAAAAAATGAACATTTTGCTGAAAAGAATGCTTGAGAGAGAAAAATAGTTCTATATAACACAATATCACTGGCAAGTTTTTTTTTATTTTTTTAAACGAGAGAGGGACAGAGACAGAGAGAGAGAGAGAAACAATCTTTATTTAGTTTTTCATGTGGGTTTCCCTGCTCTGAGACATCGTTGTGTATGTGGTGTTGGGGTTTGAACTCACGTACTTGCATATGCCGGGCAAGGGCTATAACTGCAGAGCCACTGCTCCATTCCACTGGCAAATTATTTGTACAGGGAAAATCTTTGATTCACTTGGATTCATATAAGTTCAAAAACAAGCAAGTCCTGGACATGTTCTCCTTTTAAGAAGATTCTTCTTTTTAATATCTTTTCATAAGAAGAAACTCTAAAATACTAAATAGCATGTTGACAAAGGAAAACATATCCCAAGTTCTATCATCCAAACACAGTTCTTTCATTTCTACCCATTGCTTTCATTTATCTACATGCATATCTATTTTTCATAGTTGTAAATTTGATTATTTCCCCCCTTATTTTAAAAATACATTTAATTTGTACTCAGCAAGGAAAACACAGCCTTGGTAATTCTCCAGAAGCAATTTCAACAAAGAACCACCTAATATTTCTAACGGCTCCAATTTAATTTTGCCAAGGGGTTCCATTCTTATTAAAAAGCATACCATGGAGGGAAGGTGATTTTCATAAGAAAATACACAGGGGTGTTATTTCTCACTACAATCACAGTGATAAAGATTACGAATGTCACAATTTACCGCTTTCAATTTAACAGCTATCTTGTGAGTCTTACAAAGATTACATGAAGGGCAAATGAGTACCTATGGACTATACTGAATAACGACAGCGAAGTCAATGATTAATTCAATAAATAATAAATATTTTCTGAATGCCCACTATATCTCACGTAGGAAGTTAATTATAATGCATAAGACCATCTCTGCCCTTAGAAAGGTGCTACACAGTAGGGATGAAAGAAGACACTGTAGTGAGTTTGGGGTCAGGGGAGGCTAGGGAAGGTACATGGAGAAAGTGAGATCTGACATTTGGCTTGAAATCAGATGAGCAAAAAGGTAGAAGGAAGGTCCACGCTCCTTGGGTACATGGAAGAAAAGCAAGAAAGCATATGGCGTTGATGGGCTACAGGTGATTCTACCTGATTGGATGTTAACAGAGTCCACTGCAGGTGACTAAATGAGAAAGGAGCAGGAAGCATAGGTCAGATTATGAACAACGGCTAAGCTGCCTCCCAGCAGTGATGGCGTTTGTTCAGCAGGGCCTAGGGCAGCACCTGGCATGCAGGCATTCAATCTGTATCTGTGGAATGAATTAGCCTGCACTATGCTAGGCAGGTGACACATTATTGGTCATGGGGATTGGCCTCTAGGTGCAAAGGAAGTGCATGCGTGGTTGGGAGGGGACAATCAGTCCTCCCTTTGTTGATACAGAACGTGTGGTGGTGCTCATTTTCATGCTGGGTATGTCACCTGACCACTGCTTTATTCTAGCTGGTCCAAGCTGTCTGCTGCTAACCAGCAAGGGTGAGGCACGTTGAGCCCTAACTTGAGAACTGGTCTTTTATGTCAAATTCATCTTTAACAGCCCCAAGAAAACCACAAATCTCTTAGTACATGCTTGTGAAGGAAATGTATTAATGCCATTTCTAACTCCTGATCCTAGAAACAGAAAGTTGGCATGAGCACATAAAGATGTAGGGGAGCAATGGAAGAAAAATAAAAGAGGTGGAAGGGGTAAGAAAAAAGACTGTGAAGACATCTCCTAGGTCTTTTTCCTCCAGGTTTACTGAGGTATAACTGACAAATAAAAATTGTATATATTTCAGGTGCATGATGAAATGTTTTGACAGGTACACATTGTACAATGCTTGCTACAATCAAATTAGCATATCCATCACTTCACGTATTTATCGTGTGTGTGTGTGTGTGTGTGTGTGTGTGTGTGTGTGTGTTTGTGTGATGAGAGCATTTAAGATTTACTCTCTTAGCAAATTTCAAGTATCATCATCCCTTAGCGTCTTGGGGACTGGTTTCAGGAACACCACCCCCGTACAAAAATCTGCAGATGCTCAATCCCTTAGATATACTGTAATATTTGCATATAGTTTATACAATCCTCCCATGTACTTTAGATCATCTTTAGGTTATTTACAATAGATAATACAATGTTACCATGTAAATAGTTGTGCTATACTGTTTAAGGAAGGATGGCAATCTATTCTTTAGTACTAAGCAATATCAGTACAGATGCAATTCTTTCCCCCTGAATATTTTCAATACATGGTTGATTCAATCCATGAAGGCAGAATGTGAGGATACAGAGTCCACTGTACACAATGCAGTCAGTAGTTATGCTCGGTATTCAGACTCCAGATCATTTTATTGCCGAAAGTCTGTGGTCTTTGACCATCTCACCATTTGTCCCATCCCCAGAGCCCTTGATCACCTAGTTGTTTCTTTATCCTTGAGTCTAGACCTATTTTAAAACTACTTTGTGTTGAAATTGAGCATCAATGATGTAAAAGTACCAGAAGTCTTACTCTCTAGAGAGATGAACGGATTAATAAAACAAGTCCAGCAATACTGAATAATTTGGAAGCAAAACCAGTTTTGACTCACAACATCCTAGCAGGGTGGCTTAATTTGGAACCATTTTGACATTGGTCTGCTGGGCATACTAAAAATGCATGGTGCCGCTGACTCCATGCAGAGGGGGCGCCTGGATTCAGCTGCAGAAGAGTGATGTGAAATTAAAGACAGAATGAAATGTGTGATCTTATTTAATCACACCTGGTGTTTCAATTTCTCAATAACAGCACCCTGCTCTACTGTGTCAAATTAGATGGGACACACACACACACGCACACACATACACACTACAGGTAGAGGATGCATTAACTCTCTAATACATGCCAATCAACTGCAGAGATCTAAAATGTAAATGAAAACTGAGTTTTCTCAAAAAGAACTTGGGCCCAATCATTCTAGGACCTGTATCAGCACACAACTGTCACAACAGAGGGGTAAATGGTGAAATATCACTTCTTTAAAAAGGCCCAAAATTTGGGGTCCCTGGCTAGGAAGCAGTTTGGAGAAGAACATGTATTTTTACATGCAAAGTATGTTCCCAGTCATAGTCTCCTTCTGCTCTGAGCCTAGTAAGTGGCTTATGTACTTTAGACTTCTAGGGTGATGTCAGGGACCAAGAAGAGGGAAAGAGAACCATTTTAATGTATTAAGTAATATGTGTTTGTGAGGGTTTTTAAAGTTTATTAATATGTATGTTTAGGGGAGATCACCACAGCTTCTCCCCCTTTCTCATCTCCCCCACCGAATAAGGAGTTGCTTTTTAGGGCATCCTGGGGTTTGTCCTGAGCATTGAACAACTTAATTATGCAGGACCTGCACGTTTCCCTGGCTAGTCAAATACTTTATGGAAATGGGGCTCAAAATGACCTATAAGTCATTCTCCATAAAGGACAGCAAGGTGCTTCATCTAATACAAAAAATGGTCAGATGCTCATTCTTTTAGGTGGGTGGGGTGAAGCCTGAATGATTCCATTTAGCAGCAGAAAATAAGTATTTAGATATAATTAGTCCAAACCAGCCAGCTTTATGTCACTTTTACAGAAAATGTAAACATGATAGCATTTAAAGCAAATCAAAGATGAAAATAACTAGAAAATAGCTATTTTGGTCCTTTCCATAAAGTGACCATGCACATGAGTCAATCCCCCACAGATATGCACTGCCAGCTCAGAGATTTGTTCAGAGAGATTGATTCAGTGAAGGGTAGGTACTACGGAGGGAACACATGAATGGACTGCCCAGAATTCTAAAGTAACCAATTTTTCTGGAGCATGGACTTCTGAAAAAAATTTTTATAATCTTTTTATTTGTTTGACATAGTGTTCCATATTGGAGGGAAATGTTGTTACATATTCATGTACACATGGATATTGACATAGTGAGATAGTAAGTTAAGGCCGATCCTAGACCAGGATCTACCCCGCTTCATCCATTCCCTGAACTCATGTCTCCTCTGTAATCCCCCCATACTATGGTCTGAAATGAACATCCACATGTATAATAATTGTTGACTTTTCTGAGTTTCTCTGCCTGCTTGCGTATAGCTAGGCTTATAATGGGAGTTGAGTGTCCCCCATTGTACTTATAGTCCCCCTTGTCCTTCCTTCCCCTCCCTTCCTCCCTCCCTCCTCCCCCTACCTTATGTGAAATTTCAACTATGGTGAGTTTATTACTTAAAGTCAGCTGATCATCCTGGAGCATGGGCTTTCAATTTTCAATTTTTTCTTTTTTTAAATAACCTCCTAAAAAATTTGTACTGCTAGCAATCCAAGTAACTGAAAGAACTTCTGGTTTCTTTCTTGCTTCTGAAAATCCAGTGTGTTTGTCATCTTGGTAGCACTTTGTCACCTGATCCTGGTCTCTTGTAAGATTGGTTGCTTATTGAGGGCAGAAAATCCAACCTGTTCATCTTTGTCAACTAGTCCCCAAATATGCTCTTGCCATAGGTATCCCATAACACAAGTGTGAATGGAACAACTAGTTATTTCAGGTGGCATTATTCTGGATAAATAGTAGTTCCAATCTCCCAGTGTACAGGACAACAGTGGATACATGTCAGAGGAAGGGGAGAAAAGATGGCAGGAGTTCAAGTGAAATCTTATTGAAATTAATCTTATGATATTAAAAGAACTATTGAGTAGGTCCTTTATTGTCATTGAGCATCTGTAATAATGTTGCCACTTGGTGCACTTCTCTGGCTCCTGACGATTTCCTCTTTGCCAAGGATGGGTTGGGGCAGGCTGATGGGGCTTGTACCAAGGCCTCTGACATCTCCCTGAATAAGACAAGTCTCCAACTTGAAAAGTCGCAAATGCCGGTGATGCCTTTTAAGGTTTGCCACATCTATTTTCAGTCTTATGTATGTAGACTGAGCATGACAAGTTTTCATCCATTTAAAGGTTCTTACTACTGATACAATATATTTAAAATCAAATATCTTATAATAGATAATCAGCTTATACTAATCATTCCTGATTGAATTTGGCTTAGGGATAGCAGTCTATCCTCTTTACCCTCTCTTAAATAGAAGCTGCAATGGATAAAACCATGCCTCCCCTCCTTTAAACCCTGCAGAAACTTGTCTGTACTTTTAGGATAAAACCAAAATCGAAATTACAACTTTCCAAGGCCCTCCAAAGTGCTTTGCTCCCCATCTCAGGTCACCGTCTGCCTTCCTTACTAAGATGTTCTGCTATTTTAGTCAGCTGATCACGTATTTTCCACTCTCTGGACTCTTCCTATCAAAAGCACCCTCTGTTATTATTGCTGTTGTCCCTGCTTCTTTGTTTTACTTATTTATGAACAGTATTTCAGAATATTGGTGACATCCTTACAACATTTCCACGATCCTGCAGATTAGGTCCCCCTTCATATACAATCAAACAGGAAATCCTTCACAACTGTGATTTGGTAATTATTTGTGCAATCCTTTTTTCTCTTCTCTAGGTTCCTGTTTTATATTTAAGTGTCATGAGAGCAGCGAAAAGGTATGTTTCGTTCATTGCTGCTTCCTCAGCACCTGTCCCAGCATATAGGAGGTGCTCAATAAATCTTCATTGAGTGACTGAAGTCAACCCGAGCTGACTTCACATCGGAAGAATCAGGCCATGCAATGTAGGGCACAGTGGGTAGATGTTGTAGTGTCTTTGGATTTAGCTGCTGTCCTTGACAGCAAGGGGAACCAACCACTTCGACTCACTGTTCTCATCTGTAAGCATGACGGCACAAACCCACGTGAAGATAACATTTATGCACAGTGCCATTTGAAAAGGATGCTCCTCCTTGTCCACAGTCACGCTACCTGTACTAACCCCCTGCACATAAGTCCAGTCATTCTTCTTGTGATTCTGAGGAAAAGTCTCACATTAAAGCAAACTTCACACTTTCCTTTCAGAAATCCAGAGAGAAGCAGGAATCAGGAAAAGCTTCTCCTCAAGTTGACTTAGGTTGCTAACAAAGCCAATTTGTAAGCATCTAGCAACTTGCATTAGAGCCCCATAGATGATCTTAAGTCTCTGATCTGAGAGTAGAACACAAATGTTTAATGTGAAATCAAGTGGAAGAAATTTTGAAAAAGTAAAAAAAATAAATCACTAAATTAGGAAGATGAGTGTCATTAGTCTATAACAGGAACATAACAACCACAAAACCCGTTCCCCGCTACAGACCAGCGACCTAAGGCCACAGTGGAAGGAGTACAGGGACAGTAAGTTACCACTAACAAAATTTTCTCTTACATGTTTTATTTGCATTTTTAATTTTTAAATTAAAGACATCAAATGTTAAGGAGTTATTAAAGTTGTTTGACTTCAGAAGTAGAATATTAGCAGAGTCGTTGAAGGCCTGGGGTACATCTCCCTTCTCCCTGATTCTACCCCCAATCCTGCACCTGCAAAAACCACTCTGCTGCAATTTTGTTAATAATTCACCTGCTTAAAAAATAAATCTACCATATATGTATGTATGCCTAGTAATACCAAAACAAGGTGCTGCCTAGCTTTGTCTATTTGGGAAATTTATGTGAAGCAATCATATTGAATGTCTTCCATGATATGAATCTTCTGCTCAACTTAGTTTTTAACATTTGTCATATTAATGCATGTGGCTAGTTAGGGCTTGTATTCCATTCATTCTACAAATACACCATAACTGCAGATAGATGCTAGGTTCATTTTCAGTTTGGGGCCATCTTATCTTTTTTATGGACTCATTATGACATCTGGTGAAGAGGTTCTTAATAGTGAAGACTGAGATCCAGAGTGAAGGCAGTCCTTAGGAGGGAGAAAAACAACACTTCTATGGAAAAGTGTGGAATATGCAGTGGGGAAGAATATACACAGGGCTCAACTACACAGAATTCCTATGAAGGTGGGGATTTTCTTTAACCCAGTAGTCACCAATGTGGATATTTGCAAAGAAATGGGGCAAAACGTCTGGAACAAGATAGGATACTGCCTCAGCCTACGTAAGTCCCATCCAACTTACACAGATATTTCCTGTATGATACTAGATGCAGCTACATTGGGTGCAAAGAATAGTGTGCATACAAGTGCATACAAGACATGGGGAGATGGGTCTTCAGGAAAGAGTTCCCAGAAATATAGAAAGATGATAAAGCAAAGTTCTACTGCTGGGGCTCATGAATGTGGCTCCATTCCACTCTTGAATGACAGAATTTACCATGTCAATCATATCATGCAGGTCCCAACTTAAAAGTGCCTGGGAAAATAGGAAGTAACCTCAGACAGAGCTATCAAATAGGCCCTAACATGGAATTAAATGAGTTCCTTTAATCAAAAGAAGGAATAAACACAACATCCAAAAGAAGAGAACAATATATTTTGGAAAAGATTTAACCACAATGCAAAAGTCCAAATTCATTGTATTTTGAAGGTAATACTCCAAACAGAAACGTGCTGAAAGATAGGTAATGAGGCAACAGATTAAGATTAAAAAGGATCTCAGGATGGGCTGGAGCAGTGGCTCAGCAATTATGGCACTTGCCTGGCATGCGCTAAGACGCGAGTTCAAACCCCAAAACCGCGTATACAACAAAGTCTTGCAGCAATGAAAGTCACATGAAAAACTAAATAAAAATTGATTCTCTCTCTCTCTCTCTCATTGTTCCTTTCTTTTTCTAAAAAAAAAAAAAAAAAGGAACAAAAAACAAAACAAAACAAAAAACCACCCAGCTCTCAGGAAAACAATATAAGCAACCAAATAATCCTATTATGGGATCTAAAACTGCATGGAAAGCTGTAGAGAGACGAATCATTCCTGAATTAAACACATTAGACTGCGTAAGTGTGACAAGGGTTCCCGAATATAAATGATCGTCAGACGTACAAAGAGGGCAGCAGATGGATGCCAAAATATACAGGACTATGGAAAAATTAGATTTTCTTTCAGCAGGAGTTGGGTGAGGCCAGGAAGTCTGTGTTTACAAAACTCTCTGAAATGATTCCAAAATTGACCTGGTTTCACAGCACAAACTTGTGTGAAAATCACTCAGAGTTCAGAGGGAGAAAAAAGGCAAATGAAAGAGATTGAAGAAAAAAAGATGGACTAGGAACATGGACACGGTATGGGAGTGAATGAGGAAGGAGTTGGGGCCCCAGAAGCAATGTCAAAACATGTGTTGAAGAAAATATCCCTGGTGGGGGGGAAGCTCCAAAGTACTTTATTGTGGACTTGGTGAAAACTGGAACATTTAGATCCAAAGAATGTTAATTCTCAAAGAAAAAAACCTCCCCAATATCTAGGAAATCAATCCCCTGCAAAACAAAAGATGCCAATGGAATTTGTCTATGTGTTTTTCAGGGGTGATGGCTATTTTATGATTCTTAAACTTTTTTTGTCTGCCCAAAGCCATCAGTAATAAATGAAGGCAAAGACGAACGTTCAACTATGAAAGG
This sequence comes from Aplodontia rufa, assembly GCA_004027875.1. NCBI lineage: Eukaryota > Metazoa > Chordata > Mammalia > Rodentia > Aplodontiidae > Aplodontia > Aplodontia rufa. The sequence continues at coordinate 42,463 of PVKS010003238.1, read as the reverse complement.
GCTCTAGAATGCCAATATTCTTGATGCTGACAGTAACCAAGAATGTGGAAATGGAGGAAAAGAGATATTTTTACATAACACTTTCTAAGGGAAATGTAAATGATCTTCTTGAAACAGGGGGCACAATGATGTGAGACTCAACAAAAGACTGGGTCAAAAATCTCACAGAACAACAAAAATGAAGTTGGTCGTGGTGTATGTGGGAAGCTAGGGGCAAAAGGAAGAATGGTATGGTCACTTCTTTTTATGGTGTGGATATGAAGTATCCCCCAAAAAACTCATGTGTGAGACAATGAAGTACTGTTCAGAGGTGAAATGATTGGTTGGATTATGAGAGCTGAAACCTCATTAGTGGATTAATCCATCTGATGAATTAATAATATGAATTGATTACTAGGTAGTAACTTTAGGTGGGGGAGGCATGGCTCATGGAAGTAGCTCACCGTGGGGATCCCCTTGGGGACTATACTTTGTCCCTGGATCCCCATACTCTCTTTCTGCTTCCTGGCTGCCATGAGTTGAGATCTTTCCTCTGCCATGCCCTTCCACCATGATATTCTGCTTTACCTCACACTCAGAATAATGGAGTCAGCTAACCAAGGACTGAACCTCTGAAACTGTGTGAGCCCAAAAGTTATTATTTTTGGGAATAGTTAAGTTATTCTTTTTGGGAATTCTGGTCATGAAAAGCTGACTAACATACCTATTTGTACATAGGGATGAAGTAATCGGTCTTAGGAAGTAGTTTTTAAACATGTGTCAATCTTTTTTTTAAAAAAATTGAAAGGAACTATCAGAGGAACTTAAAATAGAAACCATAGTTTCCAAATTCTGGGGGTGGGAGAAGGAATCAAAGAATAAAAATAAAATATAAACTTAAAATTCCTCCTCTTTTCTTCTGAATGAATGCCAATCACAAAGTCATTCATTAAAACTAGAAATGACCAGCATGGCTTCCATGGCTGAGACTGACATTTGCTGTGATTATTCAACTTGTTTCAATAATTTGACTCATTTCCCAAGACATAATGCTCGGATGTCATTCCCTCATGCAGTCCCAATGATAATCCTCTTGCAATTGTGTCCTTCCCTGCTTTTCTCAGTATGGCCACTGTATTGATAAGAAAGTACCCTTGCTATCATGGCTTGAGCCTGTGTGTGCAAAGACATCCTGTCATGGGGTCAGTCCCTGTAAGGACATGAGGTCTTCTGGTGACATTCTAATACCTTAGCACCAATACCTTTATACCACATACTTTTATCAGTACTCTAGTCTCAGTCCACATAATTGCCCCTGTCACACACATCACACTCCAGCAATGTTGAGCAAGTCACTTCATGACTGTTGCTGCCATCCCTGGAATCCTCTACCTTGTTCAGTCTTAGTCCTGGGGTCCCAGCTCCCTGATCTCTGGACCTTTTCCCTTGCAGGGGAAGTCAGGGGCCCCTTCTAGTGCCCTCAGCACCCTTGTCTATCCCCTTATTTATCTCATGTATTATTGTGATTACTTAGTAATCTGTCTCCCTGAGGAAATGTCTGTCTCGCAGAGGAAAACATGGGATTCTTGGTGGCAGAGAATGTGCGGTATTTGCCTTCTGGCATTAGCTCAGTGCCTGAGAAATAGAAGGTACTGAACAGATAGTTACTGCATGTGGGGCTTCTCCGAATGGGCACCTCTCCCTCACATCTCTTTTCTCAGTGAGAGGGTCTAAGAGGCAGCATTTGCCAGGAGCTCGTACCGGGAGCGTCAGAGTCTCACAGTCACTCTGTCCCTTGCACAGCTGAGCTTTTAATGTGACAAGATAGGTTGGCAAGGGCTCAATGGCAAACTGGTTGTGCCCTATGTCTCCAGCCTCACTGAAGACCCTAGTATATCTTGTGCATCCTCTCAGCTACAGCTGAGCTACAGTCTTTGGTGGGACATGGTCCCAAGTGTGCCACTTTTGAACAGTAGGGACATTCACAAATGCTCATTGTTGACGTCAGATATTCCCAAGCTGAGGAATTACCTTCTTCACACTTATTTTTTTTAGAGGATGAATAAGTAATGATTCTTTTGTTTCATATATTAACAAATGAGGGCCAAGAAGGAGTGTCCTATTTTCAGGAAAGTCCGAGGGCGTGTTAAACACAGTAGAACTTATAGTTAATGAGACATTCATCACTAGAAGCTCAAGAGATAGTAAGGAGTGGGAATCTGTGTGCATCATCCTCTCCTACTATCTGGGGACCTCTCAACCTCTGATGAATGACCTATACTCCATCACACTGTACTCAGGATTCAAAGCACTCAGGTGCCACACCTCTGGGCTGTGTATGTGTACACCTGTGTTTCACCCCTTTCATGCCTGCCTTGAAAACCTTTTAAGATGTAGCCCGCATGCTGAGTCTTCTGCAAAACATTCCTCAATTATTTCACCCATAGAAGTCACAACACAGCTCTATAGCAGCAGCAATAGTACTTATGTCATCATAATGTAATTTATCTGTTTATACATCTCTATCTATGCCTTTCTTCAACAACTTAGTTACTGAGCATCAGGCACAAGCTGAGGACGTGGCCTGCATCTACCATCCTTGTGACAATAGACTTCAACACTGCACCTGGAGAGGCCATGTACACTCTTTCTCTTTGGTGCATGAAGAACTTATGGAAAGATTAACAGCAGTTCTCTGATACTCAGGAATGACTCTGCTCAGTTCACAGCAGAGAGATGTTAGTATATTATACGATCATCACCAATTCTCCCCACTCCCTTTCCCTTCCTCTTCCTCCTCTTTAATTTTGGGTATTCTTATTGCCAGGAAATTCTCTTCAAATCTAATCTGATTCACATCTCCTATAATTCCAGCCTCGTCCAGATTCTTCCTTTCTTTGAAATTGCAAATATTGCTCCTCATGTCTCTATATATTTGAAAATTATTCTACCATTTTGTCAGTCAGTCCCACTTCAAAATAAGTGTGGTGTGAGAATCTCAATTCCCTTTATTCTGCTCATGAAGACTACTTTTCAAGTCTAGATTTTGTTTTTCCTTTTTAGAGAGAAGGACAATGAGAGAGCAAAAGAGAGAGAAACAATCCTCATTGAGTTTTTCACATGGCTTTCATTGCTCTGACACTTAGTTGTATATGTGGGGGCTGGGGTTTGAACCCGTGTACTCGCGCATGCCAGGCAAGTGCCGCAACCGCCGAGACACTGCTCCAGCCTCGGTCTAGATTTATTTTAAAAATATTTTCATTCAATGTTGAAGGTTTTTGCATCACATTGCAAAATGCGGGGCCAGAAACAGCTGGCCCTGGTGAATGTGCCATCGCTAAAGCCAGAGGGCCTCTCAGATCTCCCAAGAGGTTACACTCCTGCCTCCAAGGCCTTTTACTACTATGTGACACCTGCGGTGTGGCTCAACTAGTTCCACTGCTGCCGTCTCACCTACAAAGCCAATTTTTTCTCTCCTATCCTGAGAGTGTGTGGCTCTTGGGAGCTTCCCACTAACACATTTCCCTACTCCCCTAACCCTGCAAAAGCTTAATGTTGGTTTTGCAAGGCATTGTCTTCCCTCCTTAGTTAGGGGGCTGACCACAAAGCTACTTTGCTAAGACCCAAGCACAATGTCAAATAAAATCTGTCAAAGAATTTTTAGGAACTACTAAATCTCCCACCACGTAGTGTGACAGGTAAATGCTTTCTCTTATCTTGCTATTCTGAGGATGGCAAGCCAGCTTCCTTTAAAATTTATACCATATCTTCCAGTTACACTATGCTTTCTTCTGTCTTAGGGAATGATTAGACATCTGACATCCTCTCTTATCAAGCACTGCAATCTGAGGGTGTTGAATTAGGCAAAGAGGAACAGGGGAGTAAGAGGTACTGAGGGGATTCCCTGTCTGTGGCAGGTATGCAATGCTTCGCTTTACTCCTTAAAACCAGCTCATGATATATGCTGCTTCTTGATTATATTTGCTGCTTATTTCCACGTTGCAAATAAGTTAAGATTTAGCAAGATCAGTCACACAGAGTGACAGCACAGACTTTGGAACCCAGCTCTCTTGACTCCAAAGTCATATTAAGATTTTCCTTTTGGAGAAGGTAATTAAGCATCAGGATAGGTTAACTATGAAAGTTAGTCTTTTCTTGAAGAGCTTAAAATAGACACTTTGCTATTTTTTTATTGAAAGATTATGCATGGTTTTACTTTAAGTCAGGACATGGACAAAATCCTCTTTCCAAGTCTCCTTTGGGTCTAAGATTTTTATGACAGTAGAATTGTTTTTGTGCCTTGAGGAAGAGAGAATTTTATGGTTCAGGAATTTTATACATGTCATCCCCCTTTGAAAATTTCAGCACTCTAAATTGGGGACAAAACTATGCAACCAAGTGGGACCTTAGTAATTGCTGGCTTGGGACCAGTAATCCATGTCACATGCCAGGTCTACTTTAGCACTTCAGTGTCCCTGTATATGCTCTGGGTCCTAAGGTATTGATTTATTCAATTCAAGGTCTGGACATGCCTTCTTCAACCTTTCTCACCTTCTAATCACCTCCGATGTCTGTATACTTAGTGTAGCAACTTTTGTAAAGACGGGCATTGTAGGCCATGAGATTCTAGACTTAAATTACTAAAATCACTGGGTGGCAGATCACACAGAGACACTTGTCATAGCTAAGAGCGATGCATAGCTAATCTACAGAACAAAGAAAGGTTCTGAAACTTAAAAGGACAAAAACAAAAAATTAACAGGTAAGTTATATTTTCATGAAAATTTAAAAACTCTTTTTTGAAAGAGGAACTTTAGCCAGAGCTGGAATGAGTCATACAATTAGTGTCACACTACGCAGCTTATAATCACTTTCTATTGATAATTGATGCCACAGCTATTTAATTGTAATAATTTTTATAATTATATGTAATGGGGCAATGAGCTTATATTTACTTTGGATTCTAATGTTAAATAAATAAGCAGCTACTCTTTAAAAACAAAAGTTTCTCATGATATTTTCTCTCAAAATGTTAAGATGCTGCTAAACTTTTTTTTTAAGAGAGAGAGATTTTTTTTTTCCCCACTGGGTTTTCGTTTTTCCTCCACTTAGTTGTGTATGTGGTGCTGGGGACTGAACCAGGGTACCTGTGCATGCCAGGCAAGCACTCTACCATGAGCTACCTCCCAGCCCCAAGATGCTGATAAACTTTTAAACTGTGAAGAAGAGAGGAGTTGCTGTTATTATTTTAGCTTTTCTTAAGAAATTTCTTGAAGAGACTTGGGAGTTTATTGAACAAAGGAAGCAAATGGAGGACTGGTTGACTGTTACCCAGTTCTCCTCTGCAAACAGGAAGTCATTTGCACCTGTAGACCTCCAACTAGACCACAGCTCTGCTGCTTCACAATGACCCAGACAGGGAAATGTCCCCCACCCCAACTTCCTGACACCCTCCTGGATTCAACACAAACAGAAAGAAATCTCTCAGAACCCAAACACATTTAGTAAACACTATAATTGTCCAGTATATTAAAACATTGACATCATTATTCAATCTCACTCGCAGAATAAAGACCTAGAAGCCACTTACCTATAAGATTAAAAAAGGTCTTTCTTCTCCTCTGACTTCACTGATGTCCTTGACTATAAAGAAAGAATAGGAAAAAACTGCAAGAGTTGATACTTTGCCAAACATATTTAAGAAGGAAAAGAGAATTCCTTGAAGCCCATGGTAGGCATGGGGAGATGACTAAAATCAGGGCCTCTCTCAGATCTCCTTTTCAATTACTTTAATTGTACATATTTATACACAATATGATAATTTGATACATATATAGAATGTATAATGATCAAATCAGGGTAGTTAACATTTCCATCACCTGAAACATTTAAAAAAGTTTTGATTGACAACCATGTTACACATTTATGAAGTACCATGTGATTTTGCAAAGCATGTATACAATATGTACCAATCAAATCAGGTAATTAACCTTTTCATCTCCTTGTCATTACTTGGTGTTCAGAGACTTTAATCTCTCTTATCATTATTCATAAAATATACAATAGGTTATTGTGCACTTTTGTGACCCTACTGTGCCGTAGAACATGAGAATTTATTACTTCTAGCTGAGTTGGGTGTCATTATCCAAACTCCCACTATCTCCCCTTCTCGCCCTTCCCGGCCTGTAGTAATCACTATTATGCATTCTGATTCACTTAAAAAAAAAAAACATTTTGCATCCCTTTTATAAAGCCAAAGGAAACTCTGGCGTGTGCCCTGAATCTTTCAGCTCTTGCTGCAGCTTTGAGAAGTGCTGATGGAGTGGCCTCGCTGCTGTTTTCTGCAGTCCATGCAGGCAGAGGCTGATGGAGTGATGCGTCAGTGAACATGTTCGTGCTTTTCTGATGGCTCCCTGAGGGTGATTCTGGGAGACAGCGCCCTTGTTCCCACAGCTGTGGTGGGGCGTCACGCATTTCCTCCTCCCCAGGTGGCACTGTGCAGGGAGGCTGCCTTTTCAGGGTGGGTGCTCTGCAGCACCTTCCCCACGCTCAGCCTGCTTCCACAGAGCTCAGCGTTTCTTCTGGGTATAGGTGTGAACAGCAGCTAGACAGACGAAATGGTGTTTCTGAACAAACGAATGTGCTACCCAGGAGGCATAACCAGTATTTAATTTGCTGCCTGTGTTCAACAGACTGTGAGCTCCTCAAGGGCAGGGACCACGTCTCATTTGTCTTTGTATCTGCGGTGACTAACACGCATTCATTTGTTCGTTCATTTATTCAACAAATATTTACCAAGAGCTGGAGGTACAAGATGAATAAGGCTCAGGTTTCAACAAAGAATTAGACGTTTCATTTGTTCCATAGGCTGGATTGTCATGGAATAAAAAGATTTCTAATGTTAAAAGAATTGGTATACACTCAAAATAAGTAATACAAAAGCTCAGTTGCGCTACTCACAGACTCATTGATGTCAGAGATGAATGGGACCAGCTTTTACAGATAAGGAAATCAACTCTCAGCTCTCCAGTTCTGGGCCTTGTGCTCTCTTCACCCTGAGCAAGGTGGCTCATTGAAGATAAAATACTTCAGGTAGAAATTCCCATTGCTCTCTGTTATCTCTCCCACCCTCACAACCTAATTTTGTCATATACAGGTATGACTCTATATCTGTAGGTGACTGGTTCCAGGATCCCTCAAGGAAACCAGTCCACAGATGCTTCAGTCACTTACATAAAATGGTATTTGCATGTAATCTAAATGTACCACTCACATATCTTAAAATCATCCCAGAACTACTCACAGTACCTCGTACAATGTAAATGCTACATTAATAGTTGCTACATTCTGTTGTATAGGGAATACTGATAAGGAAAAGTCTGCACAGGTACAGACTTTATTTTCTTCTTTTGATGAGAGACAGTTTGATTTTTTGTATGTATGTATGTATGTGTGTGTATACACACAACACACAAAGTATCCCCTTCTGTATATATACATGTCAATGTATACATATAACTTTTTATTTTTAATATTTAATTTCCAAAAGTTTACATGATTCAAGGGTCTCCAGATCATGGTTTAAATCAAAATCATGAACCCAAATTCCTTTGGGAGCCATAATATAAAACAATTTAAGTAAAGCTAGGGGATAAAATGAGAGACAGACAGAGGAAGCTAGAAGCACTAACTCTTGTTTCAATTATTAAATCCAAATTTGTAGCTTTAAAAAGTCATTTCATTTTACTCATGCTCTGTGGGTTATGCATTTATAAAGAGCTCTGCTGGGTGGTTCTTCTCTGATCCACATGATGTCCACTCATGGGGATGGAGGCTCCATTTTCAAGATGGCATACTCATTCATGTGTCTGGGACCTGGGTGCTCCCAGGCCTTTCTGTCTTTCTCCATGTTGTGTCTTTCCCTTCAGGAACTCTTCCTGTGGCTTGCTCTTCTCACAGCATGGTAGTATTAGGGTAGTCTGAAGTATCCTAAGAGATGGAAAGTGAGCACTGCTAGGTTCTTAGGTCTTAGTTCCAGAAGCTTAACATGGCTTAACATAACGTCTATTGTATTTTACTGATCAGAACAGTTACTAAGCCTTCCCAGATTCAAGGAGAGTGTCCCTAGGCCCCACCTCTCAAGAAAAGGAGTGTTAAAGAATTTACAAATGTCTTTGGTGTGCCATAGTCTGTTAGGAGAACAGCTCCCATGTGATTGATGCCCCATGACACCATGTCCCTGAGTATGTTGCTATAACAACATGCCATAAACTGGGTGACTTAAACAAATGAAATTAATTTCTCACGTTTTTAAGGCCAGAAGTCCAAGGTCAGGGTGCCGGGAATGTTGGGTTCTGGAGAGGGCTTTCTACTGGACTACAGACTGTTGACTTCTCATTATATCCTCATGTGGCAGAGAGTGAGAGAGTTCTTTGGGGTCCCTATTTATGAGGGTTCTATCCTCAGAAATAATTGTAGTGGGATCAGCGTTTCAACACATGCATTTTTTGGGGGGGCACAACATGTAGTATATAATAGGCTGAGTATGAAAATATTTTGAACTTTAAAAATAGATGAAAATTTATATTTTAAAATGCTGAAATCTCTTGAGTTTTGTACGCTGGAAACTAACTCAAAATTTCTGAAACTCTCTGTGTGACAGACATGGACATGTGAAGACACTGTCCATACCTGCCCGTATTCACCTTCTGCTTCATGACCTAAATCGAATTCTGATAAAGAATGTGAAGAAAATACTGCCATGTTCTTTGAAATGTTTTGCCTGCCATGGAAAATGAAGATCTTAAGAGTATTTTATTACCTCTTCATGCTTCTATGGTTATATTATGGTTTTAGAAGGAAAATCAGATGAAAAAAATCATGGAAGGTAGTTTGGAGGGAGGAGGGAACAATTTTGTGGGCAAGAGCTATCTAGGAACGGCAGCATGCAATCTGAGTAAACAGGAGTATCAAACAGTATGCTGGCAATGGTCACCAAGATGATGGAAATCTTTGTGTGGCTGCCTCAAGAAAATCCCAGCAGCCATGATCCAGAACAATCAGCAGAAGAGGGAGGGCTGGGAGTAGAAAGAGCAAAATTGTGGGTTTGCACATGCATGAATTTGAGGGTATCTCTTTACATTTTATGACAGTAATCTTGACTGATTCACAATAGTCCTGAAGAGGGATACTGGGACAACAGAGTCCAAGATTGCTGTGAGTTTCCTTCTCCATTGTAGACTCCTTGGGTGGAGTAGGAGTGGGCTGTGTAGACGGGGAAATGCAGACAGATCAGGCCAACTAGGCCACAACATCCAAGGAATTGATCCAAGGCATCTGATACAGAGGGCAAAGGGTCTGGATTTGCTATTTTGGTCAAGTTACTCAATCTTTTCACATCTCAGCTTTCCAATCTTTACAGTAGGAATAAAAACATCTTCTTGGTAGGGGCTTTGAAAAGACTGAGAATATGGATGAATGTGGTGCCTGGCACATGGTATGTGGACATTATTTCTTTCTTTTCAACTTCTCTTCTGTATCAAGTGACTCCAGGAAATGAAGCAAGCTAGGGATGGTGACCTTCATGCCAACAATGGTTATGAAAATCCATGTCCTTGTGCAGAGGAAGCCTGGCCAGTCTTCACATGCATTGTTGACATTCTGACTCATAACTGCATTCTCTTTTAGCTCCTCCCAGCCTGGCCAGGTTGGACTTAAAACAGGAAAGTTGACAATACAACGCTGGGATCTTGCCCACCAGGAAAAAACCTCTCAGTGCTGCCCTGTCGCCAAAGTTCCAGGGGAAAAATACCACAAACTCTTATGTCACAAGCTGACTTAAGTAAAAACTATGCATACTATTTATTTATGTGATTAGTATATGCTTGACACAGTGTTGAACATTTTACAAGCATTACCTAAGGCAGACTTTGCAACACTGTAAGAGGTATATATGACTATTACCTGTTTACAGATAAAGATATAAAGGCCAAAAATCTCTGATACACTGCAGAAATCAGGACACAAACTGGACCTGTTCCTGGATTCTTAACCATTACTTACTATTGATCATGTAGCATTCTGGAAATGCAAAAGATATAAAAGGAGCTCACAGCCCTAAGGGAGTTTTAGAGATGAAGAGAAGAATTAGCATTAACATGTGATCCAGAATAGTATAACATACTGTGTCTCAGTGCAACTGGACAGTAAGTTCTCTAGAGACAGTGACTTTCCTTTTTTTTTCTTTTATATATCCCCCTTTCTAGTGTAATGAATAGTTCTTAGTAGAGGCTCAACTGCAGTGTGTTGGGTACATAAGAAAATAAAATGTAAGTGCTAAAGTGCATGCTATGGACATAGATATTGATGGGAATCCAAAGGTCCCTAGGTGTACACTAGAGAAGGCCAATTTTGTGCAGAACAGAAAAGAACCTGCACTGGGATTTGGAAGGTCAAAAGGGACAGAGACAGAAAACACACATACATGGAGGTTGGATGCATTATAAGCACAGGGTACTGAGATAGTGAGGAATTTGAACTCCTTAAGATTATTCTGTCCAACTAGTCAGCTTGGTCAGGAGCCAGTTAAATCAAACAGTAACTGGTGGCTCTTGGCGCAGAAATGTCCATTATCAGGAAACAGGTCAACAAAGGCAATGAGAACAAGGTCAAAGGAAGTAGGCTGGTCTAGACATGCAACGTAGAGGAGTGAAAGGGAGCAGTAGGAACACAGGAAACAGTGCTCTCCTGTGGTAGGGGATATGCAAATATAAATTTTGGCAGCTGTGAGAAACAAAATAGGAGGACAAGTGAGCCATGAACAAGTGGAGGAGGAGGAGGACTAGGATAGGTACTTGGAGCAATGCACACTGGGGCTAATCACCTTCTCCATTTGGCTTGTCATGCACCACTGCAGCCTACCTGCTCTCAGGAGACCCCCAGAGCAGCTGTTTATTCTATAAAATTAACTCAGGGAAATCATATTTATTGAGGATGGCACAGGCTTAGTCATGAGGTTTGAATGGCATGTGGTCCCTTTAGTAGGGTATTCTGATTAGATATATTAAAAATCATAAAAATGTTATTTGAGTACATTTTCATGTAAATGCTTATGTGCATATAAATTATATAAACAATTATAATATAGACCAAAGAACTAAATTTAAAAATGGAAGAATATAAAGGATGGTTAAATCATGGGGCTACTGGTTCCATCCTTATCCTTCTTACCTAAGTATTTCAAAAGGACAATGAAATTGTACCACTTGGTTTCCGTCTCTTAGTATACACTCAATATGTTCTATCCAGAAGGAAAATTGTTACTTGGTAATATTCTCCCTCTGGGCCTGAAGATCTCTAATGTCTTTCACCAAAAAGCCCAGAGTCATGGTATGGGGTGATCTTTGCCTGTAACTATAAGATTAAATAGTCCATTAGGGCCTACACTGGTAGAACCCCAAAGATCCATGAGATGTTACAAGGTGTTTTGAGGAAGAGGATTTTCTGGATATGAAGAGGGTCCCTCAGAGCACCCCCATATCTGGTCATGCCTTGGCATACAGCTGTACTCATGGCTAAGACTTAGTGCAGCAAGAGGACTCAAAGCAAATCAGTAAAGGGCAATATGCATGGAGCAGAATCCAGCAGAAACTGGGCTAACGCCTCCAAGAATCCTCTCCCTGTGGTCATACACATGCATCTAATTCCTCCAATTGCAAGTTATGACAACATGTGTGGAACATCTACCAGGGACCCTCATTAGAAACTTGGTGCTCAGCATCTGTATCTGGGGGGCCGGTCACTTAAACATCCCTGCCTAGTGTGGTCCAAGATTCCAGGTTCCCAGAGGAGGGCAGGTATTCAGTATAAGTGACACCATCTGTACAAACAGTTTAGGATCAACGAACTATTCTGCAAATAGAGAACCTTACTGAAACCCAAGTTTCCAGACACCAGCAAGGACCACCCTTCAATGAATGATGGCCTTGAAGGCCATCTCAGGCCTGCCATGTGAACTTTTTCTCTATGATGGTCTAATAAATATAAAAAGTGGGGTGAGTGGACAAATTCTGGGCACTAAGGCCACCTTTTGGAAATTAATTATACACATTAACATATTAGAAGATTTGAGAAGTTGTATAGTATAAAGACCTATATCCTAACCAATATTTTTCAACCATGACCATTTTTTTTTTTTTGGAAAACTGAATACCAATTATATCCTATTGGATACTAGTATCCTACAGAATACAGTTTGGGGAATCCTGGACTAAATGTATGAACTTCTGCTACTTCTCTGACCTCAGGTTTCACCATTCATCAAACATACTAATAACAAAGCCAGCACTGTTTAGTGCTCATAGTGTTAAGCACTTTAAAAACAACTCACTAGATAAAACTGGGTGTTGGTCTGGGTGACCTCTGAGGGAGGCAAAGCAGCAGGTGGCAGTGCTGACCTTGACTTTGACTGCCTGAGTTCCCTTCCCATCTTTGAGATAAGCCATGTGATTATGTTCCTAACCTCGGTATGATTGTTTCCTTATCTGCAAAATGGAAATGGTGCTTAGTACACTGTAATGTATAAACACTATGAATGTGCTTATTAGTGCTGTTTTCTTAAGCTAAATGAAGATCTTTCCAGCACAAGTAGTGATCCTTTGCCTCATGCCATCAATCAGAGTAAGGCATAGAGAACGGATTTTGGAGGCTCCAAAGGCAGTGGCATGGGCAGGACTGGGCACACCAGAATGGCCCCACATAGAGTTGCCTCCAGATCTAAGGAAGCTCTGACATCCAAGGCCAGTCAAAGCCAGGAGCCAATCCCCAGGACTAAAGAGTCTGTCACAGGCCAATGGCACCGTTAATCTCCTAGGATTCTAGGACTGAGGCCAAGAACAGCAGTGATCTGCTTTTGACTGTAAACAGAGCAAGACTCTAAACAGCCTTCAATCAAACCTGGCAATTTTATCCATATGCTGGAAGAAAGGCATCTCACAAGAAAATCCCCTCTGAATCAAGTCTCATACAGATCTACATGGTTGAAGAAAGAACAGAGAAAGATGCCAAATTGAAAAATGACAAACTTTCACCAGGAAAAAGCCAATTTTTAATATGCCTGAACACTTTTTCTTTATCCCTTCTCAAGTTATCTCTGGTTAAGGAATGTTCTAGATAACTGAATATATCTTCTTCAAGATATATGAGAGTCAGTAGTGTCATCCTGGAAGACAAAGACAGTGATATACTTCATAGAGTATGGACACAGGTGGGTGTAAAAAGCAGGGGAAAGCCCTCGAGGCACAGGTTACGATAAGAGTTCCTTGGATAAAGAATTTTGAAAGGGTGTGGTACAGAAATTAGTCTGCCATCTCCTTGAAACAATCCTAGGTTTGTCATGTGCATAATTGTTCTCAATATTTCCTTGCATTTCCCTTGGATTCTTTTTGAAGTCAGAATCTAAACATTCCTTATACTTTCATAGTGCCATGTTTACATACCACCAACACTGAGCCCAGTGCTTGGCACAAAGCAAACATTAATGAACATGTGTTGAATAAACAAAGGGCTTCAGGGCTCCTTCTACTTTGAATGGCCAGTGTTTGCCTGCATATCTGATGTATTAATGCTTGTTTCCTCTCTGCATCCTGCCTGACTCCCTGGGGCAAGACTGATTCTCACAGTACACAGCACTTTGTGGGTAATAAGAGCTACTATCCTAGGAGCCCTGACTTTATTCTGGGTACTGTACCAGGGCTTTTATACGGATCAACAACTCTTTACTTAACAGAACCACCTGTAAGGAAGGTCTGTCTTTTCCTGTCACCTTATAAGTGCATGTCAGTGAGGCCCAGGAAGAAAGTCACTTGCCCAAGAGCCACAGCTGGGAAGTGGGAGAGCCTCTTCCGCAGCTGCCTTAATCACGGCTCTGACCACGTCATGCTGTAGCTTGCCATGGTTAAGCTATCTAGTCTACATTAGTGCTCACTTGTGGTGGGGTGAGAGGAGTGTCCTTAAATAATTCTTCAGAGGATCAACAGACCAGGCTGAATAGCCCATAACATAGCTCAACACTAAATAAATAAAACCAAGTGTCTGTGGTCAGTCAGATCTGGGGGTCAAGCTCCTTCTTCTCTAATCAATTCCTAACTATGGGACCTTGGCCATGTTAATTCAGACTCTTGCAACCTTGGTTTCCTCTCTACAATATGGGAATTACTGAGGAACCTACTTCATAGTGTGGCTGTGAGAATTAAATGAGGTAAAGAATGTGAAATGCTTATTCAAGCGCTTATCACAGACTTTAATAATACTAAGATTCATCTAAAGGTCCATTTCATGATCACAGAGCTAGGAATTGCCTGAGGTTCAGGAGGTGTTTGACAAATGTCTACTGGATACATGCATATATATATCTTTACTTGGGGATCAAATGCAGTAACATCTACAAAGAAAGGCTAATTGTATTTTGGTTCCCTCAGAAAAAATTCTCTTATTTCCAGGATGCAAGCCTCACAAAATATTTGTAGGATGTGTCTGGGTCAGAGCACAGTAGCTTCTTAATACACGTGGTATCTTAATAGCCATAGTTCCAATGGGAAACCTACTTCTTACAGGATAATCCTTCCTTGTCTTACTTATCTTGGTGTCATTCCTAGTTCTAATATTTTACTTCATATCCTTTGATCACAGCCCATCATCTCCCTGATATACCTCTGACAATATACTAAGAACAAAAACCTGTTCTTTCTTGCTATTTGGGACATAAGTCTTCAAAATTCACCTTTTCCATGGTTATAACTGTAGGACCTATATACTTCTTTTTCTCTAATTGTTAAGAGTGAAAAAAATGCTTACTTTGAGAAATTTTTATCTTTATAATTTATTAAGTACAATGAAAACATCAACTACATTATAACTATGGCCAATATATTTTAAGCTATCTGACCACCTCACGATGACCTCAGCTCACATGGGATGCCTCCAGGCAGCAAAGGACATGCACCCTGGCCCTGACTGGGTCTAGCTGTTGTTGATTTGATCAAGTATGGCCTCTTGGAGTTCCTGCCTAGAGACTGTGCAATTAGGATGGGAAGGGTCAGAACACTGCCAGGAGCAGAAAGTTGCTAAATTAAGAGAGCACTTGAATAGTTCTTAGGGCTCTAGCCACAGACATGAACATTTAAAAGGAGTGGGAAGTCATCCTCTGTTTCTATGAAGCGAGTGGCAGACAGATCACATCTAAAAAATGAAGAAGGAAGTAAACAGTAAAGCGGAAAAAAGAGATCAGGCTATCTGGAGGATTCTTGCTGGCTTTATACTTAACAGTTTCAATTCTTCCTGAGGCCCAGATGTCTTTAGTCCTGAAACCCTGTCCAAGATGCCTCCGTGTGTATATTGAGATAACCCCACCATGCCTCTTTTTTTTTGCTGAAGCCACACTGTACTGTTCTTTGCAACCACAATAATTTCAACTTACCAGTGGCAAAACTATGATCACAATTATGCTTATCAATAATAATCCTTATATGCATTAGCACTGTGCACATTTACAGACTGCTTATTATTATTAATATCTACTACAAGCAAGTATTACAGTAATGCTGCTGAAGCAGTCATCCAAGAACTAATAATTGGGTAGCAGCTGGAGGTTAAAAAGCAAGCCAGGGAGAGTGAGTGGATTTACTGAAATGATAACTAATACAAAAAGTCATCAAACCACGGGACTTAATTCCATTTACAAGAGTCCATCAAGGTTGGATGACCAGATCAGTAAGATGGTAAGGCGAAATTTCTTCTAATAGAAAAGAATAAAACAATGAAATAGAAAGATTGCTCTTTTTAAGAATAAGATTACAAGAACACAAGCCATTGGCTATGCTTAGGTGGTTCAGAAAAAAAAAAAAGCTACCATCGAAACGGCCTAAGAAATACGTACCATTCTTACAGACGCCAATAAAGCATCATGCAACTGTCAATTTAGTAATGGAAGTGCCACCAAAGATTCATATTTAACAGACACCAAATGTAATAGAGAATGGGGAAAGGTGGTTGGTGGGGATCTAAATTAACTAACTGTGATTGGGGAAATAATTGAGGCGATAAAAAGATCAATAGGAAATCAGGCCATTCTCTAAGACCTCAGGGCTTCTCAATGGAATTTGTCAAAGAAGAGCATTTTATTGACTTGTCCTATTTTTAATACACTAAGAAATGCAGCTCAGGTGCCTGGTCACTGTTGAAATGGCTACACAATGGGACTTGAGCTAACTGCAGAGTCAGTGAATGACAGATGGGACTTGGAACTTGGTCACACACCTGTCTCCATGCAGTACGGCTCTACAGACAAATCAAAAACAACAGGACTATTGTTCCAGACTTAAAAATACAGTAATTATATTGCTTTAAAAATGTAAAGATCCCAGGAAAATATAAAGAAAGAAAATTTATCCTTAAATCATGATCCAAAGATACACTGTTAAAACATTGTTGCATTTCTTTTCAGTATGTTTTTGTGTGAGAATGATCCTTAAATTTTTCTATATATATGCGACCTAACAATACTATCTTGCTCTTCCTGTATGTGCTCTTTTCACATTCTCCTTTTTACTTAATCTTTAGTGAGGATTTTCTCTTGTTATTTCATGTAATTTCAATGCAGAGTCACATTCCACTGTATGGATTCATTGTAATCTAGCCAACATATTAGATAATTGAATTGTTTCCATTTTGCTATTTTCTATGGACTTATTACTTACAGTCCTGAAAAATTCATATGCTGAGACCTAATCTCCAATGTGCTGGTATTTGGAAATGGGTCTTCCACAAGGTAATTAGGGCATAAGGGGAGAGTGCCCATGACGGAATTAGTGTGCTTCTAAGAACAATCTTTCCTTCCCCTCTCCTTCACGTGAGGATGTAGCAAGAAGGCAAATCTGTAGACACATTGATCATGTATTTCCAAGCTTCCTGAATTGTGAGAATTTTTGTTTTTCAAGTCACCTAGTTTATCATATTTTGTTATAGCAGCTCAAACTAAGACAGAACTTTAAAAAAACTTGTTCTTTAAAGTACAGTTTATTTTCATCTCCTTTTCCTGCTCTTCTGCCAGGATACACCCTTGCCTTCTCTGTTGGGCTCTAGGCCACAGTAGGCAGGCCCTATGGGCTATCCTGATCCCTTGCCTTTCAGTTTCTGGTCATCTGTAGCCAGTAAAGAAGCATCAGCAGGAGGCAGGTGGTGAGAGGTTAGGTTGTGCTGCCCTCTTCCTGCCCTGCTTGCACTGGGTGCTCTTGGTGAACAGAACAGGGCCCAAGTGGTGGGAAGTGGGGGCAGACCCACATAGACATTGGAGGGAAGTTCAGACTCAGGGTCTAACCAATAGCACTGATAATTCTCAAGACCCGAGTAGCATAAATTTGGACCAATGTCACTGGCCCAAGAGCTTTATAGATGGGCTACTCAAGTGACAACCTGCTGTTGGATTCCCTCTTGCCTTGCAAGAATTTTGTTTCTTTTCTTCACACCTGAATAAAATCTACTCCTTTCATCCTTACCTTCCATTGTTCATGGATTTAATTCTTTGGCTTTGAAAGAAAAGAACCCGTAAAGAAATTGGCGGTAAGCTGTTAGGTTCTGCTGTGACATGGAAGGGCATAGTCTGTCATAAAAGCTACCACACACCACATGATATTAGTGAAGATTCTGACTTTGTTGGCTGTGACCCTTGGAGCTAATGCCGGTGGGCAACCGCTGCCTTGATTAGCTGCTAACACTAACACAGGCTTTCTTGGTAGCAGAGGCCTGCAGTTTACACAGAGTACATCCACCAGCATAAGCTGAGAAACTCTGGTTTCACAGGCATGGGCTGCAGCCCACTGAAATGGTTCCTCTGCTCCCATCAGCAGACACCCCATGACTCCAGCTCTCTGCACACACCTTTTACAGCTCCATCCCTTTGCACCCTCAGGCTTCTGCTGTGATACTTCTGGGTGACTCAGTAACTCCTATGTAACTGCTTTGAATTCTCTTTAGATTCCTCTATGACTGGCACTGAAAATTACAATGAACCACCTGCACATTACATGATACAACTCTATGGAAAGAATTTATTTATAAAAGCATGAGAAGGTCAACACTACAACCCCTATTTCAAATAATGGAGGCTCAATGCAGGTAAAATATGACTAACTTATGAAATAGAAAAATAGTCAAGATTCCAGAACTTTCTTCTCAAATATTTTCAGAAAGTCTCTTTCATCCTTTTTCCCTCAATTCCCTTCTATCTGTAATTTTTTTTTTAAAGAGAGAAGGACAGTGAGAGTGAGAGAGACAGAGAGAGTCAATTTTTATTGAGTTTTGCACATGGCCTTCATTGTTCTGATACTCAGCTGTGTACGTGGGTGCTGGGGTTTGAACCCGTGTACTCGCACATGCTGGGCAAGTGCCATAACTGCCAAGCCACCGCTCCAGCCCCTCTGTCTGTAATTTTTATAAAACACATACTTCCTACTTCCCAGCTTTGGCTCATGCCTTTAATGTAGATGGTGCTCTCCTGTATTTTCCTCCTTATTGCTAAGCTCAGACTGAATTCCTACTTCCTTCCTGAATTCTTAGAGTCCACAACCATTTATCATTAGAGAGACAAAGCTATGTTGTTTGATATGATAGCTGGTAATCATGTGTGGTATTTAAATTTATATTATGAAATTAAATTACAAATTAAGTTCCTTCTCTGTTCAGCTCTGTGCCTCATGGAACACATTACCCAAATCCTTGCCCTCTAAATTCTGGCCATGTTTGGTCAGTGAGGAAGCATCTGCAGGATGCTACACAAGTGACCAGTAGCCATGTGGCTAGTGGCCACTGAACCAAACACTGGAGACCTAGAACTTTCCATCATTTCAGAGAGTTCTACTGAACAGAGATGTTCTAGGGCACTTCAGTATGTGCAACTTAAGGGGGTATTAAATCATAAATATTTTTATATTTTTATCTAGTTATATCATATTTGCAGAGTGAATAAACAATAAGGAAACATATTTCCTTCTTTGTTCTGAATCTAAACAGTTTCAGGGCACACAGGAGGTACAGAGTAAGAACACTTGCTGACTTTGGTAGTCACAAATATTTCTCAATAGAACATTCAAATATGAGCAATTTTTAATACTTGAAGTAAGGGTATAAAGTAGGGATATAAATTGGAAGGTCTGGAGATAATGGTGGTAGGGATTCTTTTTGTCCTACAATAATATCAGAATAAACTCTATGTCCTGCAAAAAGTTTACTTTATAAACTCAGAAAGAACCTAAGACATTAAAAGAGGTTCTTCAAAAAGCCACAAATTCTCATCAAACAAAATCAAATCAGCAAAAAGACCCAAAGGCAGCAACTGAACTCGCTCAGTGGTACAGCCCTTGCCTGGCAAGCCGGTGAACCCGGGTTCAGTTCCCAACACAGGGGAAAAAGAGAAGAAAGAAAAAAGAAACAGAAGCTTCTATACCATCTCATCCTCTAGACTCACAAACAACAAAAAACTGTCTTCAGATATTGGAGCACCTTTGATTGTGATTCTGGTTGACAAAGAAACTGGCCTGTGTCTGAAGCAATTTATTGGAAGTGACAAAGCTATACATTCTATACAATACTCTCTATCATCTTGTCGTTAGAGATGACACAGAAGTTTAACAAAACTTGACTGATTGAAGCAGACTTGTAAAATATACACTTTATCCTTATATCAATCTCTGGAAAGAATGTATTCCAAGAGATAGGTCCACTTACTATATACCATTTATTGAGATCTGGGCTAACAATCGCTTTGGAAAAATCTCTCCCTCACTCCTCATTGCAACTCTGTGAGCTAGATTTCTCTGTTCTATTTTACATCAGAGAAAACTTATTTTCAGAGAAGATGTGTCATTTTGACTATGGTTATACAAGTCAAAAGGGGCAGAGCAGTGATAACAAATTTGATTCTCTTAATCCAAAGACCATAATTGGAGCTGCTCTACAATAGATTATCCCAATACTGACAAAAGCAATGTGTGGGGCACAGCACGCCACAGCCTGGCTCCACACTGCCTTTCTGAGGTCTCTTCTTCTGCACAGCTGCTTATCTCTCAGAAGGCCTTTCCTGACATTCATTTCAAAACTTCATCAGAAAAAAAACTCATGATGTGCAAATGTTGGCCTGCACCTCGGTGGAGGAAGGACACCTGGAGCCTGCACCTCATTCTCTTAACTGAGGAAACAAAACCGGAAGTGCATAAGGCAGGAGTTCTTAGTGGTCCAGACTGCACCACCCCTACAGCATCCATATATTCTGACAGCTCCAAAACTTGCTTTTTCAGTACGGACCCCTCATTGCAGTATATATTTCATTGCTTTATGATTCTTAAGAGATATGTAGCACCAGGAGTCATGTATATATTGTCATTATACAATAAATACAAACAATGAAAGTACACTTTGAGACTGGGAAGTAGCTCAGTGGTAGAGCACTTGCCTAGCCAGTTGAAGGTCCTGAGTTCCATTTCCAGCACTGTGCACACATACAGAAATGTAAGTAAATAAAGGTATATCTGACATTACTCATACTAGTCAAAAAAGGGAAAACAACCCAAATATCCATCAACAAATAAATGGATAAACAACTGTGGTACAGGCGTTCCATGGACTATATCATTCAACTTTAACAAGAAAAAAAGTGCTGAAACACACTAAACATGGTCCTTGAAACATTATGCTAAGTGAAAGAAGCCAGTCATAAAGGACCACATATCATGTCACTTAATCTGCATAAAATAAAATGGAATAGGCAAATCATGAGAGGCAGGAAGGACAGACTGGTGGCTGCTGGAGAGGGAGACATGGAGGGTACCTGCTAAGGGGCTTCTTTTGGGAGTGATACAAATAATTTTAAAATGATGGTGGGAATGGCTACACAACTCTACGAATATGCCAAACCCTGCTGAATGGTGCACTTTAACAGGCTACATAGTATGGTACATGAATTAAATCTCAATAAAGCTGTTATTTTAAAAAGTAAAAAAAAAAAAAGAAGACTTGGGGGAGTTAAAGGTTTACATTTTTCAATATTCGTGGGCTAAAGGATGGTTATGGCAGGAGCTGTCTTGGGCCTAGTAAGTTTCAAACATATAATAAGTAATCCATGAATATTAACCCAATTGAATACTGTGTAAGTTTTTCTCTCGTAGGGTCTGGATTGGCGCTCCCAGGTTAAAGCCATTCTCCTACCTCACCTGGGAGACACTCAATCACCTTTTCCTCCTCACCTGGGTGGTGAGATTTCAGCTGGAGCAACATCCTCAACAGCATCAAGGGGGTAGTACCAACTCCTTCTCAACCTTTTCTTTCTCAGCCCAGGGCTTGAATGGAACGGGCTCCCTGGAGTCTAAGTGCTAATTATTTCAATTATCTTTACTGTCACAGCACTTAGTATCTACCAGGAGCTATTTTAAGGATGAGGAAACAAAAGTACTGGCAGTTCCTGACCCAGTGCAGGATTAACCCAAGGGACCAATTGACTCCTTGCACAATGGCTTCTCATAATAGAAACTGCCAAGCCGCCATAATTTTAGCTCTTATTACGATACAAAGAAGGAACCAAAAGGATGAAATTGCACCTACTTTATGGAGTGTCCTCAAGTCATTGGAAATTAGACTTTCTAGCCTTGAAACCCAGCTTTATCTACAGAACCCTTAAGGAAAAACCACACAAGAGACAGAGTCAACAACATGTTTGTTCCACAGGAGGAAAAATGACAATTTGTGTGTGAGACCTTGGAGCTGTGCCGGGCCCACTGGGATTTTGCCACAAAGAGTGGGTGATAAGGGAATTCATAGCTGCGGTTGTGAGATGAGTAGAAAGTCTAAATCACAGTCTACCTGATGAGCAAGGAGGAGGTGACTTCTTCAAACTCAGCAAGGGAATTCCTCTAGCTTAAGGGAGGAACCAGTCTCTTTCAAGAGGTTTTATTTGATTAGGTCAAGATGATCTCCCTTTCAACTATTCAAAATCCAATAACTAGGACCTTACTTACATTCTCAAAATCTCTTCACCTTTGCCTTACAACATACCCTTATCAAAGAAGAGAATCACACCATAAAGCATGAATTCTGCTCACCATCAGGGAAGATGCTAGGGGTCACAGCTCCGTGGTACAGCATTTGACTGCAAGGGAAGATGCTGAACAGAGTGAATATTCTGGGTGGGGGGATCTTGGGAGCCTACCAAAGTGACCAAACTCTTCATAATTTTAGCTTTCAGAAGAATTCATGAATTCTGATATTTTGTTACAGAGATAAAACCCACCATTTAAAAGTGCTCACTTCAGTGGGTTTTATTATATTCACAAGGTTGTACAAACCGTACCAGTCTTTTTGACTGTTTCCTTTTATTTAGGATAATATTTTGAACAATCATGCCATAGCATGTATCAGTATTTCATTTCTTTTAATGACTGAATAATATTCCATTCACAGCAATATTTTATAATCTATTGTTTATCCATTCACTAGTAGATGGACATTTGGGTTTTTCCTGCTTTTGGAATATGAGTGCCATGAACACCTATGTACACGCTTTTGTGTGGATGTATGTTTTCTAACTCTTGGGTAGATACCTAGGAGTGGAATTGCTGGGCCATATGACAAGTCTATGTTTAACTTTTGGAGGTCAGTTTTAATTTGTGCTACAAAGCAATTAAATTAAAACCAAGCAAATACATTAATATTCATTTTCATAGTCATCTCAAGCAGGAGAAAAAAGTTTGTGTTACTGTAAACACGCCAGGACACATGTTCATTACTGACAACCGTCTGAAGAACAGTCTTCCAAAAAATGTCCATTTTCTATTCCCCAGATCCTCTGGAAATATTAGATTGTGCAGCAAAGGAGAATCAAGATTGCAGATGGAACAGTTTGCTGTTCAGCTGATCTAGGGATGGGACAGAATCCCTAGGTATCCAGGTGGGCCCAATCTATTCAAGGGTCCTTACAAGCAGAAGAGCAGAAACCAGACAGACACAGCATGAAAGGATTTGGCCAGACTTCAGTGGCTTTATAGATGGAGGAAGCAGCTAACAGATGAGCATGGATGGCCTCTAAAGTCTGGGGAGAGCAATGAAATGGAATCCCCTTTGAACCACCTCATACCCCTGCTGAAAAAAAATCACTGTGAGTTGATATCTTAATGTTATCTGGGGAAACTCATTTTAGAATTCTGACTTTCAGAACTGCGCAATCATAAATCTGTGTTGTTTTAAGCCACTACATTATTTGTGGCAATTTGTTATAATAGGCACAGAAAAATAATGCGAGCTTCCAATATACTGCATACTCCCTATGGGGCAGTTTTTGTTTCAAGTTGGAACATGAAAACGTTACTTCTCTGCCTCAAATTCTTCAATGAGTATTTGGAGTTATTAGGAATATGGTCCACATGTTTAATGTGGCCTAAAAAGTGGAGGTCCAGCTGTGGCAATGCTCTGCAACCTCACCTCACACCAATCACCTGCCAACCCTTGGATCTGCTGTAGTAAATGTCTTAGCAGAATGTGCCTTACCCCTGCACATCCTGCTGGATCTCTCCTCTCCAACCTTGACTGTGTTAGTCTCCACTCTACAACCTCACAAGTTCTTACATTCCCCTCTGAGGACTTCACACAATTAATATTTTATTACCAGTCTACTGTCTCTCTTGCAAGACTATTTATTTGCTCATTTAGTTTGCTAAGCACCTACTATGTGCCAGGCACTGTATGTTCCATCAAAGCATGAACTCAGACCACACTGTTCATAACTGATCCCCTAATACTTCCTTGGGCATGTAGTAGGTACTCAATAACTTGTAAATAAATAAATACATGTTTATTCCATTTTAATATTTTTTCCTTATTGTTTTTTAAATTAGATGTATATAGAGATACAATTGAGGGGGAAACATTATCAAAACATCAATAACCAATGTATATATACTTTGTTATCCAGGGGTAATGCCAAAAAAATGGATGACAACATTGGGTTTCATCTTTTGCTGTTTCCCCCAGAAGAACTCTTGTGTTAAATGGCTATCTCGTGGAGGAATGACATCTGCTTCTGAGATGGTTCCCCCATATTCCCACTCTCCAGTCTCCTAGGAGTTCTTCATACACCCTCTCCCCTCCCCATCCCCCTCCTTACGCTACAGGGTTCAACTAGTTTATTCTGTAAGTAAATGTGATGAGCCTAAGTCCCTGCTAAGAAATTCAAGCCTTGAGAAATGGATAAATATAAATGAATTCATTTGACAGAGTGACATTTTCATTTAATTAAGGCAGAAAATCAGTTCTAAAACAAATGATTACCCCTGACAAAGCAGCAGAAGCTAGTCTTTAATTAATAAATTTCTAATAGCTCTTCCCTAGGCTGAAAGGAGTCTTCAGGGCATGAGTATATTTGGGGAGTGAGATGGGGGTAGGGTGGAGAGAAGGAAAGAGAAGTTGGGGAGAAAAGGAAGAAGAGGAAGAGAGGAAGGACTAAAAGGTAATAGACATTTAAATTTTCAAAAACAGACAATGAAAGACCATTCACTTATGTTTTAATACACATCAAATCTAGCTAGACCAAAATTATTACAGTAAAACTCGCTATGTAAGAAAACAAATATCAAAGCTGGGAGTGGTGGCCCACATATGTAATCCCAGTCACTGGGGAGGCTGAGGCAGGGGGATCTTAAGTTTGAGTCCAGCCTGGGCAACTTAGATTCCATTTCAAAGAAAAAATGGGTGTAGTTCAGGGGTATAGTGCTTGCCTAGCAAGTGTGAAGACCTGGATTTAATCTCACAGCAAGGAAGAGGGAGGGAGGCAAGGAGAGAGAGAGAGAGAGGGCTGGGGAGAGGGAGGAGAGAGAGAGAGAGCACAAATTTTTAAAAAATACAAAATGATTTTAGGTCAACAAAATTTTCCTCTTAGTTCAAATCATGTCATTTTTGTATTATGGTCTGAATTTCTTATAAGAAAAGAAATAAGAAAAGAAAAATCAAATTTCCTGATGATGGGAAAAAAGGATAAAAGTCCACACAGGTAGTTTAAACTAAACATGAATCATGACACCAAACAGAAGCCATTCCAGAAATAGGACAAATTGAAGTAGATAGCCAAATGTTTCTTAGATATTTTCAGGATTTCCACTATTACTCTTAACAATGTTTAGCTGTTTTTGGTGCTAAATATAAGCCTTGTTCTGTGATACAATCTGGAAAGTGAATGTACAAATTTACAGCTTAAAGCTACATAAACTTTTACATGGCAGCCACCTGAAATGATTGAGGTCACAAGATGCTTTTCCGTGCAATAATTTATGCCAGATCAATTAAAATGGCAAATAGCAAACAAACAACCCCCCCAAAACAACAAGAACAAAAAACCCCCAAACATTATGTCATTGACCTAATAAGATTAGGATTATTCAGGATATTTGGGAGGCATGAGGAAATGCCAGGCTCCATCTGTTTCATTATGATGTCATGTGGCAAAAAAACAAATTTGATTTCTTAGCCACACAGAACCTCAGGAATGCAGGAGGTGGCTCAGAAAAATCACACCACTAATTCCTAAGTGTATAAAATCATGGAAACTGAAAGATGGAAGGTAATAACTATGTTTTTATAAATACGCTATTAAGGGAAATAATTTATTTGAATAGGCTCAGGTATTAATTTTTAAAAGTGTATCACAGCCAATATTTTATTTGTAAAGGAAAAAGTCTTCCTTGAAACAAGAGATACTTCATACCAGGAAGATAGGTATAAGCATTAATTTGGAGGCAACTAGTCATCTTACCAACTGTGATGGTCAATTTTATGTCAAGTTGACTGGGCCATATAGTTGGTGCCCAGATAGTCGGTCAAACATTATTCTGGGCATATCTGTGAGGGTGTTTTTGGACGAGATTAACTTTTGCATTGTAGTTAGATCAAAGCTCAAGGTCTTACCCAATATGGGTGGGCCCCACCCAATCACCCAAAGGTCTGAGTATAGCAACAATGCTGACTTCTTGCATGCAAGAGGAGTTTCTCCTGCCCAAAAGCCTCTGACTGGGATATTGGTTTGTTCCTGCCTCTGAACCTGCATTGGCCTTGGCCCTTGAGAACCATGGAGGGTGGATGCTTTTCTTAGACCTTAGGGTCATAACTTGCAAGGCTATTGTTCAACAGCCCCATCCTGATTTGGGCTTTAAGATACCATTTCTTCACATACCCCATGGGCTGAATCCTTCTTCCTAAAAAACTGGTTAGTATAAGCTAAAGGGGACTTTCCTCTGATCCTACAAAGGGGCCAAGCTACATGTCCATCAAAGTCCTGTGTTCTTTGAACCTGTACAGTGCTAGGCAGTGGCCCTGAAGTTTCACACATACAGACATTATTGGAATTAAGTTGCTTGGGCCTGTGCATCAGTCTGGTAGTTTGAGGTAAGGTTTAGGAATTCATGTTTTGAGGAGGCATGTCCCCAAAGTCTCCTGCAGGGTGGTCCTGAATTTGGAAGAGAATAAATGAAGAGGAGTAGAGAATAGCACTTTACAAATATATTTATTTTTTCCCAATCTATCATACTGAACAGTCTCCCAGATTGACTTCTCTGTCATCATTTGCCACCACTGTAGTCCAGGCTGCCACCATCACCTGCAGAGACTGATACAACAGCCTGGGAGCTGGATGCCTGGTCTCCCATTATCCCTCTTCAGTGCATATTCTCATCTTCCATTATATAAGTATTACTAGGACAGTCCGAGTGACAACTCCTAAATAGCTCCCCACTGTCTTCAGCATAAATTCTAGATTCCTTAGGGAGAGCAAGGCATTCTCTTCACCACCTGGGCCCTTCCTTACCTGTGCAGCTTCACTTCCCCCCCCCTCCTCCCTTTTCACATACGCATTTTTCATGCTCATGGAATGAATGCACCAAACTTCTTCTTTAACCTTGGCCTCTGAGATGGCTCATTGTACATGTCAACTTAACTGGGCTATTGGATGCCCAGGTACCTGGAAGAACATTACTTCTAAGTTTGTCTGTGATGGCATTTCCAGAAGATGAGCAGGCTGAGTAAAGAGGCTCAGCCCTCACCAACTTTGGTGGGCATCATCCAATCCGCTGAGAGCAATAATCGAATAAAAGAGTGGAGGACAGGCAAATTCTTTTTCTCTCTTCTTGATCTGGGGCTTCTACCTTCTTTTCTCTTGGACATTGGAGCTACTAATACTTGGGCCTTTGGACTCTGGGACTTATACCAACAATTCCCCTTATCCTTATGCCTCTAGACTCACAGTGAATGACAGCACCACTTTCTTGCTTCCTTCGTCTACAGATGGCAGATCGTGGGACTTTTCGGACTCCAAAATCATGTGAGCCAATTCCCATAATAAATCTCTTCTCATCTATCTATACATATCCTATGGGTTCCGTTTCTCTGAAGAACCCTAATGCAGCTCAGAACAGACTGTTCCTTCCAACTGGGACACTTTTCTTTCTATAGTCCCCAAACACCACCTATCGTGGTTAACACCTCTTTGCTTTTTAGATATCAGCTTCCTGGGGGAGATTTTCCTGATCCCCTGTAGTCAAAGAAGTCCCTTCACTTGTTTCCCCTCTCATTTCACTCACCTTTTTGCTAAGATTCCTTGATGAGCATCTTCCCCTTGAAATGTAAAATCCTTATATGAGGAATGGGTCTGTCTTGCTTACTATTTCACCAAAACAGAAAAGGCCTGCCACACAGCAAACACTCAGTAAATAAAATTTTACAGTACAAATATGAGTACAGTATGGTACACCTCTCCAGGCTCTTAGCACCTTGGCATTTCATATTTGTTTGATGACTAAAGAGAAACTAGACACACCCTAACTAGAATTCCTGACTCAGCCCACAGGTTACTTTCCCTTAGAGCCTTTCTGGACACTTTCCTTTTGGATCACTGTCCTTCCTACATGGTCCCACAGACATTTCTGCTTTTTTCTGTCACTCTTCAGACCTTCTATGCTATAACATTTTATATACATGTTATCTTCACTTGACTTTGAGGGCAAAAGCTGTCATATACACCCTTGAATCATCACTTACATATATCCTGGAGATTGTGCTTGGTACATGGTAGGCTTTCAATAATTTTTTTAAAAATGGTACTGGGAATTGAATCTAGGGGTATTTGACCACACCACTGAGCTACATCCCTAGCCACTTTCATTTTTTATTTTTTTTGAGACAGGGTCTACTAGGTTGTTCAGTCTGGCCATTAACTTGCCTGAGTAGCTGAAATTACAGGCGTTTGCCACCATACCTCGCTCTCAATAATCTTTTTTAAATTGTTGAATGATTGTATATTGTTACTTAAAAAGATAAACAAGATGAAAAGTAGACACTAATATGCAGGGTTTATTTCAAGAAAGATAGAAGGCTTTGTTCTAGTTTGGGTCATGAGGCTGGACTAATGATGGCACAACTGTGGAGTCCACTCATAATGTAGTCAAGGCCACTGTGCCTCTGAAATTGGTGTGCAGAGACTGATGTGAGGAAGGGCTTGCACACCTACACTGTATACAGCTCTATGGCAGACACTGAAAATTGGTGGCCCCGAAGAAAAAAGCTAGAGAAATTTGGTAAAATGCAATACAAGCAACAGAAATCCTAAATCACCAGATGACATATTTCAGTTTTCTTCTCAGAATAGCTGGAGCAGCTCAATGCATCTTTGAAAACAGCTTTGATTTCTTCTCATATAGTCCATGTGACGTGATCCTGATATAAATACCTCTCTGAAAAGCCCATAGGACATTTAGCCACAACAGAGATCAGACTGCAGGGTCTAGACTAATCCTGAAGAAAGAAACCAACATCAGTGGTGGAAAACCCATAATGCACCTGTCTCCAAGGTAATATCAGTCATTGGAGACCCTTCAAATCAATAGTCAAACTAGAAGATCAAAATTACATAATAGTGCAACTCCATGACTACCCTAAATTGTTCATTAAAGGGACATTATTGTTTCATCTGGAACACAAAGAAGTCATTGGTAAAACATTTTGAGGTTCGTCAGTTCTGCAGAGACAGATAAGAAGCATTTGGAGTCTTTGGGATTCCCCAGAAGTTACTCATTACCATGAAAAGAATGATATAAACCAATGGGCAATTATGAAGAGAATTCCTGATAGACCAAGTCCAAATTAGAAAAACAACATATGGATACTTCTTCCGTAAACTGATTAGAGAGACCATCTGGGGGACTGGAGCAGGCAAACATTTTCTAACATGAAGACTGCAACAGGTAAGAATCAAGAGCCCATTTTAAACCTTACTTCAAACAAAACACACTCTCGAATGACCAGGCCATAATGGATCCCCAGAATGAAAATGAGGTAAGAGTGGACAGTAACGAGGGAGCACCTGACATAATTCTAGACCTTAAACTAATACATGATTTTTCATAACCCCTAAAAGAAGTTTGGGTTTAGTTTTCTCTATTTAAAGTTCACACTAGGGAGAGCTTCTCTGATGGCATACAGACTTGATAAAATTAGAAATATTCCTCACTACTGAATTTGCATAACAGTGTATGATATTTTTTTTTAAAGAGAGAGGGACAGTGAGAGAGAGAGAAAGAGAGAAACAATTTTGTTTAATTTTTTATGTGGCCTTTGTTGCTCTGAGACTTCGTTGTGTACGTAGTGCTGGGGTTTGAACTCAAGTACTTGCACATGCTAGGCAAGCGTTGTAACCGCTGAGCCATCACTCCAGCCCCAGTGTATGATAATTTTAAAGAGTATTGAGGGAACTCTTAGGGAAGCAGTATTTTGAGGAAGTGGTATTCTGGAGGAAATTCGGAAGGAACACACAGTGGGCAGATCATAATCAAATGATATTGAGTAAAGTAACGGAAGACTCCCAATCACAGAAGAAAAATCTAGAAAAATCATACAAGATTACTCATCCAGTACCTTTACCTACTTTGAGGAATTAAGTGAGCCACAGGGGGAAAAGTTCCATTTTACAGTCACTTGACAGTGCCACCCAGGAGAACCTTAAGGACTGAAAATATTAGGGAAAACAACTCAAAGCAGGTGGGTGGATTATATATTTAAGAGTTCTTGCCTTTGTCTTTAATGGTAAACTCAACACAAAAAGACCACAATAGTAAAGAAGATTCTAAAAAAAAAGAAAAATCTGAAAGAACTTCCATCTAATGTTGTTCCTGGAGAAAGATGATTTAAAATGGCTTTGTAGCTACTCTTACTTTCTTATCATAAATCCATACAAAGATTGTTATTGGATTCACTGCAATGAGAAATTTAACTGGAAAATGAAATCATTAGAAAATGAGAGAAAAGTATAATAATTAAACTTAAATCAATAACATCACACAAAGAATCTGCTTTCTGCAGAGCACTGTGCTAGGAGGTAGGGGTACAAAGCAAAATTAGAGCACTGCTGGGGTTGCTCCTGGTCTACAGGGCAGATGGTGATCCTACACTGCTGTGCCTTTGTGTACCTGCCAAATCCCTATCCTTCAAGAATGAGTTCATCACCAAACTCATAGAGTGGGCTAAGTTCCAGTTCTCTGCCTTCATTACATACATAGATATATTTCTATAATGGGATCTCCATCTCCTTGCTAGATGAGGGGCTTCTTTTCATCCTTAGTACCTACTGTAAGTCTCGGAGCACAGGGATGGAAGAACAAAAGGGCACTGTGTGATGAATACTTCATTATATGAACAAAGTTTTCAGTAATATAGAGGGGGAAATGGTTGGTTCTGCCTGAAAGATGAGGTAAACCTTGTCAGAAGAGGTGACATCTTTTCATGAGTTTTATTATGCCATAATCATAAAAACCACATGAAATGGATCCCACCCCTAATTTTACAATGAAGGTATAATATTTGGTAAGTAATCTGCCCAAAGTGAACAAATCTATGAAATGCCTAGAATGGCTTTCTATAGGCTGCTAAGAAGTTTGAATTTTATTCTGTGGGCAACTGTAAGACATCAAATGTTTTAAAAAAGAAATGATGTTGCCAAAAAAAAAAAAAAAGAAGCATGGTATTATAATACCTGATGTGAAATTATATCTTACAGCTGTAGTAACAAAAACAGTATGGTATTGGTATCATAATAGGCAGGAAGACCAATGCAACAGAATAAAAGACACTGAGACATACGCACAAATCTTTAACCATCTGATTCAACAAACAGGGCAAAAAATATAGCTTGGAGGAAAGACAGCCTGTTCCACACATGGTGTTAGACAAACTGGACAACCATATGCAGACAAGTGAAATTAGATCCTTTTCTGTCACCCTGCACAAAAATCATTTCAAAGTGGATCAAAGAACTAAGCATTAAACCAGCAACCATACAATTATTAGAAGAAAAAGTAGGATGAACACTCCACCATATTGGTGTAGGCTCCTTCTTCCTTAACAAGACTCCCATAGCATGAGAATTAAAGCTAAGAATCAATGAGTGGATGACATTAAACTGAAAGCTTCTGCACAGCTAAGGAATTAGTCAAGAGTTTTAAGAGAGAACCTACAGAATGGGAGAAAATCATGGTCAGCTATTTCTCTGACAGGTGTCTAATATCCAGAATATACGAAGAACTCAAAAACCTTAACACCAAAAACAAAACAAAAAACAAAAACAAAAACCAACCAACCAAACAAACAAAAAACACTCCAATCTCCAATCAACTTCTCAATAGAAGAAGTTGAAAATGCCAATAAATATATCAGAAAGTGTTCTACATCACTAGCAATCAGAGAAAGGCAAATCAAAACTGCACTGAGATTCCACCTCACTCCAGTCAAAATGGCAAAGATGAATAATATGAAAAATAACAGATCCTGGAGAAGTTGTGGGGAGAAAGGAACACTAATACATTGTTGGTGGGAGTGCAAACTGGTATAGCCACTCTGGAAAGCAGTGTGGAGACTTCTCAAAAAATCAGTGATAGAATTACTGTATGACCCAGCCATCCCACTCCTGGATATTTTTTCCAGAAGAGCTAGAATCAGCTTAATACAGAGATACAGCTTCATCAATGTTTATAGCAGCTCAATTTACAATAGCTCAATTATGGAAACAACCTCAATGCACATCCCTGGATGAATGGATACCAAAACTGTGATATATATGTATTTTATTGAAATTCTACTCAGCTATTACAAAGAATGATACCATGGCTTCTGAAGCTAAATGAATGGAAATGGAAAAAATCATGCTAAGTGAAACAAGCCAAACCCAGAGACTTGAGGGTTGAAAGTTTTCTCTCATATATGGAAGCTAGAGTGAAACCTAAGATGGGATGAAAGTTAGTCAAGTTTAATTAACAGGCCTACCAAATTTGAAGTAACACAAACTGTGGGAACTACAGCTATGGGGGGGAGGAGAAAGGGGAAAAGTGGATTATCAATAATGTAGGGTACACTTGACTCTCATGAAAAGCCAAAATATACTCAGGTTGGCATATAAACCTAGAAATTTCAATAATTAAAATACATGTATATGGTCATTTATATCTGTAACATGGAAGAATTACAGAGGAGGCACAAAATTGGGGAATGGATGAAAGAGGGGGAGATCCTGGACAAGAATTGAGCTTAAGCTACTCTGTCATTACATATGCATGTATGAATATGTAGCAACGAATCCCTTCAATATGAAAGACTATGTTGAACCAATTTAGAAAAGAACAAAAAAGAAACGACGCTGCCAGAAATATATTTAAATTAACTGTGTCAACAGTGGGAAGTTAATTGAAGGATAACTGAAGGAGCAGAGCAGACATTATAGATCAAATATTAACTAGTAATTTATGCTATGGCCTTGGAAGAAGGGAAAGAGGGACAAATTCACACAGTGGCAAGGGAGATGAGGAGGCAGGGGGAGGCTGGAACCCATTTCACAGGCAGCACTCAGGGGGTTGGCCCACTGATTCCATGTGAGTTGTGAGGAAAATGGAGGGTAAATGTGAGCCGTCTACATCAGGTCATGGAGGGAATCATGGAATTGTGAATCTTGAGAAGAAAAGCAAGGGGAAGGACAGACTGGGGTGAAGTGGGAAAGACAATATTCAGTATATGATATGTCAGCACACTATTCAGGGCTTCTCATTTTCTAGGGAGAATAAAATAAGGATCTAAAGCTCCAGGGAAGGCTAGAGGTAAATTTGAGATTCACTCTGAATTAGGGGATGACTAACGGAGTGGGAGAGCATTTACTGAAGAATATTAAGTGAGGAGAACTAAGAGGACCCATCCTCAGTGGGCACAAACAGAAAAACATTCAGGAAGTGGTCAAGGAAGGTGGCCTGCTACTGGCCTCAGAAGGAGCCACTAGACAGGGAAGAGGAGAACCAGGAGAGTCATTTCATCATCATGAGTTCCAGGGAAGAAACGTTCATCCAACTATAAGAAGAAGAGTTGTGCGTGCTGGGAACTCATGTGAACAGCAGAATTTATGCCACAACTATATGAGACACTGCAGAGCTGGAAATTCAGATGGTGTAATCTGACAGATACTAGAGAACAAGGCCATTAGACATCATTTCTGCACAAAAAAGAAACTGGTGCTTATATTTTCTGTCCCAAGTGTAGGGAACATTACTAAATTTTCTTCCTCTGAAGAGAGACAAAAGGAATTATTTCTCATTGACAACTTGGAAAAGCCATATTGTTTTGCCTGCTACATAGCTATAAGAAAGCTTTTATTGAATATACAAGTTAATAATAAACATGTATGACCCTGAACTTACTACAAGATGGTTTATGAGTGACTCTTAGGAAATTAGGGCCTTCTTAAGGTGACAGTGGCTCCAGAAAGCAGCAGTCAGTAGGACTTTCACAAAGATGCAATGATTTTTCAAAAAAAACCATACAACATTTTTATGTGTATTATGGCCAATCTCCAATCCTGTTATTCTGATTTTATAATGTTAAGAATACTGACCTGGCAGTTTCTTAGGAGGCAAAACATATATTTATGATATAAATCAGCAACTGCACTTCTACCTACTTCCCCAATCAAAGGAGAACCAATGTTTATACAAAAAACTTTATGTGACTGCTTATGGTAGCTTTATTGGTGTGCTACAAAACAGCAAACGACCCAAATGTCCCTCAATTGGGAAATGGATAAACAAGCTGCAGTCATGCATCCAATGGAACACTGGACAGCAAGAGTGGATGAGCAGGACTGGACACTACAGTGTCCCTCAGTATCAGTGCATTTTGGTAAGGAAAGAGGCCAGACTCTATGATTCCATTTACATCACATTCTGCAAAAGGCAAAACTATAGGGACAGAAAATATCAGTGGCTGCCAGAGACTGGTGGAAATAAGCAGGGATGACAGCAAAGGAGCACTGGGAGAGTATTTCTTGAAGCAATATGACTTTTGTACCTTGATCGTAATGGTGGTTACACAACCATGTGTATTTGCCAATGCTTGCAGAATTGCACACTAAAAACAGTGCATTTTTCTCCATGTAAATTATACTCTACTAAAAATAAGGAGAGCAAAAATACTAGGCAGGAAGTAGGAGAACTGAGATCTAGTTACAGTTATGCCAACTAGCCATGTAACCAGGAGGAATTTTCTAATCCCCTTTGAGTCTTGGTGCTCCAATCTGTAAAATATGATTAGATAATTTCTCAAAATTCTATTGTTCCATTCTACAAAGACTCCCTTCTTTAAGCAAAGTGGTGGACCAGATGGCTCATTTTAGTTCAGATGGCCCACTTCAGTTGCTGAAGTATCACTGCGGAGGTGACTGGACTAAAATACCCATTCTACACACACAGCTCTGAAAAGTCTTCTTGGATTAGAATGCAGTGTTTCTAATTTTTGTCATTCCAAAAGATGGAGCTTTGGGAAAGTCCATCTGGTCATGTAATTCCCAACTAAATTTTGACACATATATTTGGACAACGTAGAAGAAGTCCTCTGGGAAACACTAACATTTAATGAGGCAAAACTGGTCCTGGTAAACAATCATGCTCTTCTTTTTACATTTTGCAGGCACTAATTATACAAGCATTTGAAAATGGCAGTATTTACTACCATCATCTGCCTTATCTTCTGGTTGGGATATTTCTTTTTACTGAGTTTACTCAAATCTTACAGTTTCTCAGAGTTCTGAGAAATTTTTACCCTATTAATTATTTATAGCTAAGAAAGTTACTGAAAGAGAGACCCCAGGAGCGGTTCATACTACAGTACCCTAGGGTTGAAGGGAAAATGAATAACCCAAAAAAGAAAATACCAACAATAAAAGCAACAATCTTCATTATAATGTTGAAAGCTTATGGTTTTACCTTGTAAAGCATGGGTCCATAAGCTAGGCCTCAGTGAATTTTTGTCTATTGTGGTTCAAAAGCATGTAAAATTAAATTGACCATAATTTACCCTTAAATTTTAAGTATTGATGAGTATGATAAGTCCTGATATGTATGCTGAAACTACTGTGCAACTGATCTCCATAACTTGTTTCATCTTGCAGAACTTTAAATCTATATTCATAAACACTTACTCTTCCTCCCCTAAGTCCTTGATGCTTCTATAATTTTGACCACTTTAAAAGTTTGATATGAGTGAAATTTTATACTACTTGTTCTTTTAAGACTGGCTTATTTCATTTAGTGTAATATCCTCAGGGTTCATCCATGTTGTAGCCTGTGACCAAATTTTTACCTTTTTAAATGCTGAGTAGCGTTATGTCAGCTCTATATACAATACTTACTTCATTCATTTATTGGTGGACATTTGGGTTGCTTCCACATCTTGGTTATTGTGAATAATGCTGCAGTGGAGATGGGTGTACAGACATTTTTTTCAGGATCTTGGTTTAAATTCTTTCAGCCATATACCAAGATTGCTGAATCATGTTGAACTCCTATTTTAAATTTTCTGAGGAACCTCTATATTGCTTTCCATAATGGCTATACAACTTTGCATTCCTACTAACAGTGCACAAGGGTTTCATTTTCTATATTTGTTTTCTATACTGTGGATGGAACACATGGCCTCACATGTGTTGGATAAGCATGTTACAGCTGACCTACACCCCTAGTTAATTTTATTTTACTTTGAGATGGGGGTCTTGGCAAATTGCCCAGGTTGTACTTGAACTTGTGACTCTTCTGTCTCAGTCTTCTGAGTAGCTGGGATTACAGGTGTGTACCAGTGTAACCAACCTCAATTTCTCTACATTCTTGTCAACATTTGTTATTTTCTGTTCTTTTGGTAGTGGCCATTCTAATAGGTACAATGTGATATCTTGTGGTTTTGATTTGCATTTATCCTATGACTACTGATGACCTTTTTATATGGTGGATGGCCACCAGTGTAGCTTCTTTGAGGAATTATCTATTCAGGTGCTTGGCTTACACATTAGTTATTTTTATTATTGTTATTGGTTATTTTTATTGTAAGTTAAACCAGATATATGACTTAAAATATTTTCTTCTGGGATGGAGCAGTGGCTCCGCAGTTACAGTGCTTGCCTAGCATGCGCGAAGGTGTGGGTTCAAACCCCAGCACCATGTACACAAGAGTATGGCCCAAGAGTGTCAGAGCAATGAAAGTCACGTGAAAAACTAAATTATTTCTTTCTCTCTCTCTCTCTCTTTGTCCCTCTTTCTTTTTTTGACAATTTTTAATTCAGCATAGTCTTCCATATTGGAGGGAACTGTTGTTACATATTCATGCATGCATGGATACTGACATAGTGAGATTGTAAGTTAAGGCTGATCCTAGACCAGGATCTATCCCCCTTCATCCATCCCCCAAACTCATGTCTCCTCTGTAATCCCATCATACTTTAGTTTGAAATGAACATATACATGTATAATAATTGTTGACATTTCTGAGTTTCTCTGCCTGCCTGGGTATAGCTAGGCTTCTAATGGGAGTTGAATATTCCCCATTGTATTAATAACCCCGCTTGTCCCTCCCTCCCTCCCTTCTAAAAATACGGAACACTTCACGAATTTGTGTGTCATCCTTCTGCAGGGGCCATGTTAATCTTCTTTGTATGGTTCCAATTTTAGTATGTGTGCTGCCAAAGTGAGCACTGTCCCTCTTTCTTAAAAAATTTTTTTCTCATAATCTGTAGGAGGCCTTTTCATTCTAATGAGAATTTCCTTTTATGTATACCAGCAATTATCTTTGTAAATAAAGTTTTATTGGAATATGGCTACGCCCAATTCATTTATATCTTGTCTGTGGTTGCTTTAGCACAGTACAGTAGGTACATAGGACACTATATAGCCTATAAAGATTAAAACACTTACTGTCTGGCCCTTTACAAAGAAATGGTTTTTAACATCTGGAGTAGTTCATATGTCATGAACTGTGGTATATGATTTCCAAGTAATGAATCAACACTATGACATGGGCATAACTACCTCATTTAACAAATTGGAGGCAGAGAAGTGTAATGGATAAAAGCTTGCTGTGGAGTCAGACCTGCACCATGTTTTTTACCATTTGTCTGACTTTGGATACAATACTTAGACTCTTGGACTTCTCTTTTTACTGTAAGTACATTGGGGCTAATGAACAGTAGCAGTGATGGTAGCAAAAATGTCAGGACTTGACGTGACAACTAGTGCATGCTTTGTATATAATAAATATTTAATACTTCTAGGTATATGAAAAGCAGCATTCAGTATCTCTGGGGAGTTTTTCTCCCTAGAAAAATTGTCCATTATTAGAATGCTAAGAATGCCCCTCACATCCTTGATTATGAACTGACTTGGAGGATTCCAAAGTAATTGTCACCACTGCTGCGTGTTATATAAAGCACCTTTCCTCTCACCTCTCACGAATCAAGCGAAGGAAAGTGTAATAATGATTTCCCAACTTCATACTCTGTTTCCCAAGAGACAACTAGAGGTATCTTGACCCCGCTGAGTTTCCAGCAGGGATGTGCAATCAAGCATGACTACCAGATTGACACCTGGCCACTCTGTGGACAGGACACAGAGGACCAATGGCTATTAGAGGAGAAAATCACTGTACAGGCACCAAAGGGATGGCATGAAAGGAAGACCAAACATCGATTATGTTACTTGCAAATGTCAAGTAGTTACTGCGACAATGTAAGAGCAGGGGGCAAGAGAGGCCAGGATTTGAGCTGACAGACAGTTCCAGCTTTGCACAATGAGCTGTTTCAGGGGATTTTGTCACGATTCATTGATGGTGATTATGAGCTGCTGTATTCACAATGCACACACCGTACAACAGTTTTTAAACGCCTTAAGATTTTTGTCTCTTTGTCAGCATCCAGGAGGATGAGATCAAGGAAAAGGAGAGCAGAGAATCCATTTTCCCTGTGCTCAGGTAGCCCATGGTGGTTAGGTGCAGCTCTTCCGCTCCTTTTGTGAGCATGTTGGCTAAAGTCATGGGGCTGCTAGCCAGCTGTGTGTGAGAATGCTGTGCAGATCAAAAGCTTAATGGTAGCTTTAAAAACAGCAATTGAATATGGGGGGAGGTAGGTTGATTATTATATTATTTCTCCTGAAAACATGCAGAATGGACTTTCAGATGTATGTATCTAATTCAGAGGTTTACTTACAAGCTGATGCAACTGTCTCTCTCTGTGTGTGTGCATGCATGTATGCGTGTGTGCGTGTGTGTGTGTGTGTGTGTGTGTTTAGTTTCTACATCTAAAGAGTGTTGCTTCTTTGAGAGAAAATACTTGGAGTGCATTCGGTTGTTTTATTTTGGAATTGGTTTTCTAGTTTGTGGCAGGTTCTTTTAAACATCTTCAGTGGGGACAAGTATGGGATTATTCTATGGAAATAGCAACAGAATATTTAGCTCCAGATATTGCAAATAAGATGAGTACTAATACAAGGGGAAACATTGTGGGTCCAAAAAAATTGAGAAAAACACAAATAATCCTTTCAACAATGAGCAAAGGATCCTCCATCTTTTGTTCTAAAGATACATAGGGGCTGGAGTGGTGGCTTAGAAGTTACTGTGCTTACCTGATATGCGTGAGGACCCAGGCTCAAACCCCAGCACCATATGTACAACTCAGTGTCGGAGAAACAAAGGCTAGACGTAAAAGTAAATAAAATTGATTCTCTCTCTCATTTCTTTTTTCTTTTAAAGAGATAGAGGGACAGTGACAGAGAGAAAAGGAGAGAATGAATTTTATTTAGTTTTTCATCTGGTTTTCATTGCTCCGACTCTTTGTTGTGTACGTAGTGCTGGGGTTCGAACTCATATCCTCATGTATGCCAGCCAAGTGCTATAACTGTAGAGCCACCACTCTAGCCCCTCCCTCTCTCTTTAAAAAAATAAGAAGGGGATATACAAATGGTCAACACACTTGAGAAGGTTTTCAACATCTTTTAGCCATGAGGGGAATGCAAATCAAAACTACAATAAGACATCAGTTCACACATACTAGAACGGCTTTAAGTTAAAAACAAATGTTGGTGCGCATGTGGAGAAACTGGTACACTCAGCACTGCAGCGGGGAATGGGAAGTGGTGAAGCTACTCTGGCTCTGGTTATGCTAGGAGTTACCATTTGAGTCAGCAGCTCCCCTCCTAGGATGCACCCAAGAGAAATGAAAACAGGTGTTCACATAAAAACCTGCACTTGAAGCAGAATTAGTAATAATAGCCGAAATTCAGAAACAACGTAAATGTCTATCAACTGATGGATAAACAGAATATGGTATTATACAAAGGAATAGTACTCAGCAATAGAAAGAAGCTAAAAGTGGACATAAGCTAACATCGTGGGTGAACCTTAAACACATTACCCCAGATGAAAGCTAATTGCAAAAGACCATATACTAAGTGACTCGATTTACAAGCAATGTCCAGACCAGGCAAATAGAAGTTTATTAGTTCTTTCCAGGAGCTAGTGGCTGGGGATTCTGTGAGAAAACAGGGATTGACTGTTTGTGGTATGGGCTTCTTTATAGGTTGCTGAAAATGGTTTGGAATTGATAACAATAGTTGTGTAGCTCTGTGAACATACTAAGAATCATTGAATCGCACACTTTAAGTGGGTAAATTACACATTATGTGAACATAACTAAAGATGCTAAAACATAATAAAAATAAAAATGCTAAATAAAGTCATTAAAATAATAAAAAATA
This sequence comes from Aplodontia rufa, assembly GCA_004027875.1. Classification (NCBI taxonomy): domain Eukaryota; kingdom Metazoa; phylum Chordata; class Mammalia; order Rodentia; family Aplodontiidae; genus Aplodontia; species Aplodontia rufa. The sequence continues at coordinate 2,309 of PVKS010003238.1, read as the reverse complement.
ATGTATTTCCAAAAATAAAGCCACACTGAAGCAGCATGTTGTCTTTCCTTCCGCCTCTACTCTGCCCCGCAGGTGCAGTTCCTACGCACTTCTGGGGCAGTGCGCTGCACTTCCTCACATAATCAAAGCATACACAGACGCACGTTGTTATTTGTTCCTCTTTGGCACATGCAGCATACTATACAGGTTGATCAGCCCTGCCTTCTTCATGTCTTAGGGAATCCCAGAGATCCTTCTATATTAGTATTCTTTGTTCTTGTGTTTATAGCTTAAGAGAACCCCAGTGCTTAACTTATGCACCTAATTTAATTAACTCTTCTCCTAAAGATGGACACTTCAGTTCTTTCCAAGAACCTGTATTCTTGAAACTGCCTCCAAATGTAATTCAATCATTTTTAAGATAATACCCTTTCCTCAAAAGTGGACTACTTTTATTAAATGTGTTAGATGGTTTAAAAAAAACTTGTTAAATTCCAATGCCACTGACTGAATGGTACATCTCTCTCAAACTAATGTACTGAAATCTTACTGCCCAAGGTCATGGTATTAGGAGATGGGGCTTTTTTTTTTTTAGGGGATTAGGTCATGAGAGTAAGGCCCTTGTGATTGGATTAGTGTCCTTCTTACTGTAGTTCCAGAGAGACCGGCTTACTGCTTCTGCCACTGTGAGGACAGTGAGGGAGGTTCATCATGAAGCAGTCCCCTACCAGACACTGAATCTGCCAGTGCACAGATTCTGGACTTCCCAGCCTCCAGAAATTTCCAAAAATAAATTCTGGTTCCTTATAATCTACTCAGTTTGTGGTATTTTAATGTAGCGGCCTGAACGGACCAGATAATCAACTCTGCATTACAGCCCTACAGGAGCCATAAAAATATATTCCACTTTTATAAACAGGAGGGAGGTCCAAGGATTTCCAAAGACTAAATAGCACTCTGAAACCTTTGTTTGTACTTATCCAGCACATTGATTCTGCTGATTAATATTTGCGGAAATGAAGAATAAAACATCCAAATCTCGGTTCCCCCATATGGCGAATCCCTCACACGACATGTGTCTTAAACCAATCAGGTTCCTCGAGTGGAATGGAATTCCAATTCATTAGAACAAAATGAGACCCTGAATATTTTAAGGCTTCCCCAGCTGTCTTAGAACTTCAATTATCAACCTTAAAAGAACTTGTCAATTTTGTTTCCTTTTTTACCTCATGTAAAGAAACCATCACTTTAATAAGGCTCTGGATTTTTTAAAGGATACGCACCAAAAAACAAATGTGAGCATTTATAGGCAAAGGAGACGCACTAAGAAAGGGGAGACGAGTGCAGACAAAATATCTAGGACTAGAGAGCAGCGCTGTCTTCTAAAGGGAACTGGAAGCAAGAACACCAAATGGGTAGCTTTTCAAAGGGAAAAAAAGTGACTTCTGAATTGAAAAGGCAGAACACAAACACACATTCAGCTTGGCAGAGCTGAGTACTATCCTGGGAAAAATCTTATATGCTCTGCATCCAGGGCAATGAAGGCTGTAGAGACTGAAAGTGTACAGTTAGCACCCTGCAGAGGGACGGGAGAGAAGGGACAGGGTCCAGACCAACTCAATGAGCTTGGGTGTCATTCACTTGTCATCAAAGTAGGAAAGCAGAAGAGTGAGGAATTGCAGACACAAACTCCAGAGGGGCAGGACTATGCTGTGCCGAAGCTTAAGAAAAAGTGCGCACTTTCTGGTTATAACCATAATGTGGATTTGTAATGGGAAATGTGGAAATCAGAAGAATACAAAAAGAACAATTAAAAATCACCCACAACCCTACCACCCAGAGAGAATCATTATCAAAATAGGCATACTGACTCGCAGTCTTTTCTCTATGTACGTATAAGACAACACACACACACACACACATACATATTTGCAAAATTGGGCTTATATTATAAATGAATTTTACATAAGCCCCCCATTTCTTGACAAATTTCATATATTATATCCTCTTCAAGGATGTAATTTTAAGGTCTGCATTTTATCTTATGAATTTAAGCAGAATCATTAGATTATTTCCATACTGCTGAAACTCTGCATTATTTCTAATTTTTTCCATCTTATAAATAGTACTGTGAGTATTTTATAGATTCTGGATATGAGACCCTTGTCTGAGGAATCATAGTCCATGATTCTCTCCATTTCTGTAGGAAATCTCTTGACTCTTTTGATTGTTTCCTTGGCAGTACAAAAGCTTTTTAGCTTTATGACATCCCATTCACTGATTTTTGACTTTACTTCCTTCACTTTCGGAGACCTGTTGTGAAAGTCTTT